>JAEMWC010000232.1:582500-625000 GCA_016490735.1 Pachyseris speciosa | reverse complement strand
AATCTTTGGAACATTTACAGGGGCTTCTAGAAGTACTCCAGCCAAACGCTTAAGTGAAGGCCAAGGTCATTTTCTTGTCCCTCATAACAAAACCAATGAAAATCCCCCACCCCCAAAACCCCAAACAAAAAACTTAAGATGCACTATTTTTATCAACAGATATATGCAGTTGAAGGTCTAGGTAAAAAAATATAAGAAAGGGACATTTTTGATATTCAAATTTCCCTACCTTAGCTAAAGGGCTTGCAGAGTGTCAGTGCTTCTAATTGTTTTATAAAACCTTCATCTGTAGCAAACGTCAAATGTTGAGGATGATGAACTTAAGAGGGCATTGGAGTTAAGTTTACAAGGTGAGGTAATCTAGTTCAAACATATTTCTCCTTAAATATGTTATGACATGTTAACCATAGACTTGCAATCCACCCAATGAGACACTAGGTGGGAAAGTTCATTATGATTATGGTTAAGATGATGATAGACTTTCAGACATTTGAATAACAAAATACTGAGTGAAGTGCACCAATCACTGCTTACAGTCCTCACAGTCAATAACATCTTGGATTAACTTACAGATGACCAATAATATCACAAGAAGTGCACCAATCACTGCTTACAGTCTTCACAGTCAATAACATCTCAGATTAACTTACAGATGACCAATAATATCACAGCTTTGTTCTCTTTTGTAGAGTTTGAAGGGAAAGAACAACCTGCTTCTTCACAAAGGATAACTGTCACTGACACAGAGAATGTGACAGATTCCGCCCTTCAGGTATTTGCAGCAGTTTATAAACCTTAAAAGTTCTAATGTGCTCATTCTTTACATAGTTTTGTTACAAGTCTTCCTTTGCTCCTTTTCCATATAACTTTAAAACCCCAATAATAGCCTGAAATTATCTAATGCTCATTATACAATGGTTGGTGTAATCCTTGCATTTTCATTGGTCTAGAGGTGTTTGCAATTTAAGTATAGACGTACGAATAACTTCATGTCCAGTGCTTGTGTATGTTGTTGTTCAATTTTGTCCTTGGTTCAAATTTTCTTTTCTTTTGTTCTTGTGTATGGTAATGTATGATAATGAGTGCAAAACGAAGGAAAATAAAAAATTGAATCAAGGATAAAACTGAACCACAACATGGGTGCTCTGATGGCACACAGAAGATGTCAGTCACTCTACTCACCTGTGGCTCATACTGTGCACTACTTTGTCCTTACCACATTTTGACATCATCCATGCATTATCAGTGTACACACGCACTGCCATATGGAATCTACTTTGTTAAATAATGATTATTCTGTAAGCATGTGTTGGTTATGAAACAACAGATAAGAAATATTTCAAGACCTCTCAAGTAATTTGTCATGGATGGTCAAAAAATGTTTCTTTTTTTTGTTTTTGTTTTTGGCTCCTCAATACATATTAGAAATTATTGTGAGCTTATCAGGTTTGAAAGGTGGCTTTTTTTCTTTAAAAAACATGCCATTTTCCCTTCAAAATTATCTTTAGAAAGGGCATAGTCAAAAGGTTACATGATTCACCTCTACAATGTCAGTCTACAATTTCAAAGTAAAAAGAGGCAATTTAGGCAACCAAAAACAACAGAAAAATATTTTTTCATCTTTCTTGAAGCAGCACCAGTCCTTCACACTTTAAGGCTGATTGTTTTTGTTTATTTTGAAAGGATGAAGAGAGCAAAGTTTCAACACATTCTTACAGGCTGGTTAGTATTGTCAGCCATCTTGGTTCCAGTTCCACTTCAGGTTAGTGAGATCAAAATAGCCATTCTCCTCACTGTACTTCAGGTTTCTTCATGTCTGTTATGAGAATATTAAAATTAATCAACAGGAGGCAGGGTTCTCATTAAGAATTGTAGTAACAGGAGAATAGTGTAAAGTAACAGGAGAATTATTATGAAAGGGCAAAGCTTAGGGGCACCCAACCAGCCAAATCAACCAAAAGATGTAGAAAGGCATTTTTAAGTACCTTATGGTGTTTGAAGTCTGTTTCAAGTGATGTTTTCATAAGCTAGAAGAAGTTCATCTGTTTGGATTCCCTAGTTGGAAGTTTAATTGCCCAAAAATGTTAGGGAACAAAATCTTCCTTTGAGAAAATGCAAGTTGAAATGAACTTTCTATGACCTTTCTAGGGAAGTATTTTCTTTCCGAAAATGTTAGCTGACGTTTTTGACTGCCAAAAACAGCAATTACGACCTTTCCTCAGGGGCTATGATTTCCCAATTGCGAATCTCTTAGGCCATGCTTTAGTTACGAAAATCCGAGTGCACTCTTTAATCAACACCGAAAGCGCAAGGCAAATTACCCTCCACTGAGCAGATATCTACTGAAACTTGTCATTGGGTACCCCTGAAAGCTCTTTCAGGGAGCAAGCAAAATTTAGCAGGAGAATTCTGCGTAGTAGCCAGAGAATTCTCTGATCTACGATGCCTAATGAACACCCTGCAGGAGGTGTCTCATGGCTAAAGACAAAATAAAATGGATGATGAAAAACCCCAGAAACAATCATTATGATTTAAAGTTATTAGGTTTAAGATATGGTTATATAAGAGTGAATGTTTCAGACCAAAGTTTTATGTTTTAGACAATACAATACGCTATCCCATTTTATTCTGATTACCTAATTAGTTCAGTTTTATTATCTCTCTCACTTAGTACGTGCGCTGTGATTGGTGCATTTTGTGGGCCGTATTCTACAGTATGCCCCGCTTGACTTCAGCTAGTTTCTTTCCTGCATGCCGGATTAACCTCAGAGATATAATAAATATCTTACTAACCTCGTTTTCTTGGTCTGTACTATAAGTTACGGATCCTCGTTTTTTCCCATTAACAACTCACTCGCTTTTGTATACTTAAAAAAAAAACAAGACCACACCGTACACAATCTTTGGCAGTAAATGGGACTAAGGTTATTGGGTGCTCCCTAGCGCAAGTAAGGGTGGCAGCAGCACACCCTATAAGTAAGTAAAATGTACATTAATTTATGTCCCACGCACTTTGCGCTTGGGCCATAAATCAATAGGAAAAAATCGATCCGTAACTTACAGTACGGACCTCAAACTCAGTTAGTTAGAGGTATTTATTTTGCCTTATTAATATTCATATTTTCGATTATCCGGACTCTTGATTATCTGGACTATTTACTCCACTCCCGGCAAGTCGGGATAATCAAGATTCAACTGTATTTCAGTGCTAAATTATACTCTATTCTATTGGTTTTTGCCCTGACTAAAATATTAGAACCACTTCAACATGCCAGACACTAAAAGTGGGAGTCAAAATATTAATCTGCAGTGATGTAGGGGAAGTTAACTGCAACTGTTTTCTGTTTGTAGTGCTGTATAATATTCAACAAGCATGTTATAATGTTACTGTAAAAGCTTACAAGTGTTAATAGTTTTTTGGTGTTCTTTGCACCAGGACATTATATTTCTGATGTTTATGACTGCAAGACTAAACAGTGGACAAGTTATGATGACTCTACAGCAACAAAGGTATCTTTTTAGGGTGCTGGATAGACAGGCTATCAATTTTATCACCAAGTGTTTCTCACAAGAACCCATATTCTACGTATTCTGAGCTGGGTTGCTATGGTCAAGGAAAACAGATTTTTTCAAGGTCTAAATTTTAGTCTGATGGTGAAAGTTGGGGAATTTTATTTTTAGCTGGTAACTAGGTTTGTGAAAGAGTTTCCGTTAGTAAAGGTAATAGGGAGTTTTAGCAGTGATGATGGCAATGGCAACGAAAATGTCATTTCAAAATATAATTTATAACATAACTAAAGAAAAGCGTGCGCTCTGATTGGTCAATTAACCATTTACTATTTGCCCATGGGTGAACGCTGTTGACATGTGCGCTGTTTTTAACTAAAATTTCGCTTTTTGGTGGGCAAGATTTTATGAAATTTGTATTGTTTCAATCGTCACAGTGTTTACCGAAGTATTAAGCCGTTGCAATTTCTGTGAATGAAGTTTTGCGCGCCTCTTTTTCTTGGCCATGTTAGTTAGTGCAATAAAATGAGACTTTGCTTTCTCTACGATGCTTATGTTATGTTACAGTGTATGTTATAAAACAAATGGTAAATGGATCGGCATGCACTATTGAGTTATGGATGCAGGGAGGTATGCTAAGCACTCAAGCATAACTCAATAGTGCACGCCGATCCATTTACCATTTGTTAATTCTCATTATGTAACTCTTTCTCGATTATTCCAATTTGTTTAACTTGGAAAATGCTAGCAAAATGTTCAGAAACCATATTACTACAAACAACGAAGAGGTAAGGAAAAAGAAAGAAAAATTTACTGTCATGCGCTCACATTCTTGAGAAAACCTAAAATTTGGTCATTTCACGTTGGTTTTTTTTGCAGAGGACAGCAAAGAAATGTACTAAAATGTAAAACACATGTGCAGAGTGATTGATTTTACTCATTAAGCCTATTGATTTGTGGTGTTCTTGTTGCCGTTGCCGTCCTTGTTGCTAAAACTCCCTAATGTCTTTTAGAAAACTTTCTACAAAGGAATTGATTTGTGTCTTCATTGCTGGCTTTATTTCCAAGGATTTATCTTGGATGGTCAGTGAAAATTGGTTTGTGGTCAGTGAAAAGTCGAGGGGAATAACAGGGAAGTTTTTGTATCCCAGTGAGTGGCAACTCTACTGAGATCAATTTTTCATTGCAGAATTGTTTGTAAGTCATAGAAATCTAACTGTATGTTTGGTTTGCATGCTTCAGGTTTCAGAGCATGGTGTCCGCTACAAACGACAACAAAGTGGTTACATTTTTTTCTACTTGTACAAGTAAGTACAGTTGATATTTTGTGGAAATTAAGTTATAGACCCAGTTTAAAAATTCATGCAACTGCTCCACTGGATTACCTTGCTCCGCATTTTTTCTCTCTCCACTGAATTAATTGGGCAGTGACGTCAAGCCATTGGCCTTGTCTTCTTCACCTTGACATGTAAAAACTTGAAGGAGACGTAAAGGAACCCACACACTAATTAAAAAGAGTAGAAAATGTAGTTCCTGGTGATGTGGTCTGCCCTCGCACACGTCTCAGGGTTGGGTGTAGGCTGGGTGATGGGCTGACCACCTGTCCCCAAGAGCCTCTGTATGTCACGGAAATCTCTTAGGAGGGCCTTTGCACCACTGGGCGCTGAATTAGATAATTTTATGATTGTAATGATATTGGTTTAACTATAATTATAAATTATTATATGTAATTTATTGTTGAAGTGCACAGCTCCATGGGAGAGCACTCTTTAGTGAAAAGCGCCCCGTGGTTAAATAAAGTTGTTATCATTTAAAGTTGTTATCTTAAGGACTAGTGATGATGGTGAATGAAAAAGAAAGCATGAGATTTGTTGTTTCATGTTTTTAATACGCAAGTTATTTCTAAGTGCCCCTGTTTATCCCTGCATGGATTCTCAAAGTAAATGTCATGCTCTTAATGCTAGATTGAATTTTTACAATGTTTAACTTCTTCCGTTTTCATTTCACTTTTTTTTATTCATACAGACAATGTGTAGATGCCATAGAAAATTCAAGCCCAAGCAAGGAAAATTCACAGAAATGCCAATGAAAAATACAGTCGATAATATAATTATTGAAAAAAGTAATTAATTCAAGTCCTTGAAAGAATAATATGAAAAATGTCACATAGATGCTTCATATTTAAATCAAAAATTTATTTTTTACCCTTTCTGGTAAAGAGAGTGTGTCATTGATGAACAAGTTGTGCATATATTGCTGGGGAACCTAAGCCTTTAAGCTCCAATATCACCATACGTATTCTCATCACTTCCTTTTTATGTTTCATATTGTACTAGCTTGGGAGAATTTGTATTAACATCAAGGCATTTCATTTTTGGCAATCATTACCAAAATTTTTTACGGGGGCACTCATAACTTAATAACTTAATGCTAGATTGAATTTTTACAATGTTTAACTTCTTCCGTTTTCATTTCACTTTTTTTTATTCATACAGACAATGTGTAGATGCCATAGAAAATTCAAGCCCAAGCAAGGAAAATTCACAGAAATGCCAATGAAAAATACAGTCGATAATATAATTATTGAAAAAAGTAATTAATTCAAGTCCTTGAAAGAATAATATGAAAAATGTCACATAGATGCTTCATATTTAAATCAAAAATTTATTTTTTACCCTTTCTGGTAAAGAGAGTGTGTCATTGATGAACAAGTTGTGCATATATTGCTGGGGAACCTAAGCCTTTAAGCTCCAATATCACCATACGTATTCTCATCACTTCCTTTTTATGTTTCATATTGTACTAGCTTGGGAGAATTTGTATTAACATCAAGGCATTTCATTTTTGGCAATCATTACCAAAATTTTTTACGGGGGCACTCATAACTCAACTTCATTAATTGAAGGCCTCGGAGCATAACCATCCTATGTCGAATTTTGAGTCGTTTTTCGATTTTGCTTGGATTTGTCTGAATTTCTGCATGTGAACTGCAATTCGATGGAAACACATTGAATGGTATTTTTTTGACTGATTCATCCAGAATCCAGAAATGCATTTTTTCTTACGTACACCAAGAAACCAACCTTCCATGGGAGTGGTTTGCAAGTTGCATTACATCTTCTTTCAATCGAATTGCAGTTTACATGCAACAATTCGGGCAAATCCAGGCAAAATCGAAAAACAACCCAAAATTCGACATAGGATGGTTATGCTCCGAGGCCTTCAATTGTAAACTGTGTTATAAGCAGTCTGGCAAAGTCCCCAGGCAAGTGTTGTAATGTGCATTTGAATATTGCATAGAAAATGCACAATAGAAATGTGATATATTATTATTATTATTATTATTATTATTATTATTATTATTATTATTATTATTATTATTATTATTATCATCATCATCATCATCATAACCTGTGTGTTACCAAGTAGTTACATTGTTGGGAGAAAATTGATGCTGGTCACTGTTAGGGCTTAAAGGTTGAATTATACCAGCACTGTGTTTGTTGACTAAGTCAAAATTTGTTAGTTTGCATTGTTTTAAATGAACAAAGATCTTGCTTAGGGAATTGCATATTTAAATATGGGTAAGGTGAATTTGATGTCTAATACCCATGAATAGAAAAATTGCATTGTTTCTATTCTGATTGTTGGTGATACCATCTTTGCTTATTGAACACTTCAACTTTGATGATAAAATTTGAATTCAGAAAGGCAGAATTTGTTAGGTAGGGGGGAAAAGTGTTTTGCCTGAAAAAAAAAATTAGGAATGCATATGGAATTTACATAGTTTTCTTTATTTTATTCTTGTCATATTTGGCTGAGAAAAAAACTCTGCTTCAATCACGACATTTTTTGACATCTTTGTGAATGTTATGTGGCAAAGATGTATTTTTCGTGTACTTGATCGTTTCAGTGCTTTCGCTTTTCCAGGGTGATTCTACTCCAAAACTAAATGATCGAAGAAATTAACAGATTGGGAAAAAAGAATAATACGGGGCTGCAACATTTTACCCAAGTTGGTTATTTAAACCAGGTTTATTATAATGTTTATAGTAAACACGAAATAAAAATGTTTTGCTGTGTCACTGCCACATCTGTCGCTGTGTGTTGTTTTGTTACGATGGTAGTCTTCACACTAGAGAAAAAGGAAACATAGGAATATTTCAAGTCAACTAAGGTACGGGCCATTAGCAAAACCGGGCGGGGAGTGGTGAAAAATTTTCCGTGCATGAATTTTTTTTTTAAGCCCACTTTTTTTTGAAGACAAGTTTGCCTTTGCAGGAACTTTCTTGGGGGAATTGTCACCCCCCCCCCCCCCCCCCTTTTCCGGCTTTTTCTAATTTTTTGATACTTAGATATTTACCCACGCAGTTCATTAAGATTGACTGACTGGCTTCACCCGCCTCGATGCTCTAGAAAACGGAAGTTGGCTGTAAGGATGCTGTTCAAGTCACTTGAAACTTTCTTGAATCGGTTGAACTTTCCGACTATAATGACATGCAAAATAGAGCAACTTGCGATTTACACACACTTGTTTGGTAAAGTAAAACTTAGCAATGCTCTTTTAAGAAACTCGTGTTGTAGTTTAGTTTAGTTTTTGTTTGTTTGTTTTTTGCGAGGGGGAGTGGGAGCATCGCACGTCAGATTTATTCCCGTGCTTTAATTAGAACCAAATGTCTGAGTATATGCTTATGTTTGTGTTACGCTTGAAACCAGTCTTAAATGATGCTTTCTTTACCATCCCTACCCCCTCCCCCCGGAAAAAGAAAATGAAGAAACAACACTAACATGCAATGAATGCTTAAGAAAAGATAAGGGTTTAGCGCCTTTAGGGAAATATACATGCACGTCAATTTAAACCAAACTGGTGTTCGTTCCTATCAATGCATTTGTGCCAACCTCATTCCCAGGTCCTGGGAACGAGGTTATATTTGTGCTTGAGGACTAATGTAAATTATGCTGCAAATTTTACAGCTCTGCTTGTGCTCACATGAGCTGAAATCGCAGTAACAACCAATTTTTTTGTTTCGCAAGAGGACGCGAGTTTCAGAAAAAGTCGTGTCTTTAGCTTGAGATAAAAATCGCTTATGTTGTCAAACTTTGTACCAAAAATTTAACTTTTCGTGTAACCCTAGCAACTGCGTATTTTACTCCGTGCTGTGGACAGGAAATTTTTACGAAAATTCTCGCCGCTCGTGCATGCCGAGAAATATGATGCTCGTGCAACAGCGGCATAAAAATGAATCTGATTGGCGGATTTTGCACGTGTTCGTTTTTCCTCCTTTGTTACGTCACAATGCAAGCTTCCAGTTTCTTCTAAGTTTTTTTTTTGTCAGAGGAAGAGAACGTTTGGAAAAGAAATTAAAGTGAGAAGGGCGTCATTAAAGTTCTTTTCGAGAGCTCTGAGACGAAACGAAAGAACTCGAAAGGTATGTCAGACTCCACGAGTATAATTTGCAAGTCGTAAGCGATCTACATTTTCTCAAGATTGCTCTCAACAGGGCAATATTTCATAGCGCGGAAAGAAAAAATATTTAACTTAGGTGCCTGTGAAACTTTACAAACTTGGATCTGTGATGTGACACCTTAACATGGCAAAGTTCAGTTCGTTACACAACAAGTTGGAACTGAGTGCACTGTGTAAATTTGGCAAAAATTTTCATTTGTCACCAACTTGGGGCGCAAATTCAAACCGCTGTTGCGCGATCGCATCACATAAACTACGATTGTGGAGCTTGCGAGTTAACAGTGATCGCCATCTGCAGAAAGATATCTTCACTGTAGCCAAATACTCCCAACTAATGTATAACAAATATAAGAACTCAGTTAGGATAATATGCACGTTGATGTGAAAGGGTTGACCACAGAGAAAGACACAGCAGCCCCTCTTTTCATCTAGCGCAGAAAATCTCATATTCTAACTCTAAAGGTCGGCGCACACGGAGGGACTAGTCCCTGCGACTAGTCCCCGCGACTAGTCCCGGGGACCAAGTCCCTTCGTGTGAACTACCCATTCAATTACAAAATCTAGTCGCAGGGACCAAAATTTGGTCCCTGCGACTTGTCCCACGAATTCAAACCATGTTTGAATTCGTGGGACAAGTCGCAGGGACTTGTCCCCTCAAATTATGCTGGTCCCTGCGTGTGAACTGTTCGTGGGACAAGTCCCTGCGACCAGTCCCTTTGTGTAAACTCTTCAGGGGACTAGTTGCAGGGACTAGTCGCAGGGACTAGTCCCCTCGTGTGTGCCGACCTTAACATTTAAGCTATAGCTTGTAAGCGACAAAAGTTAAACTGAAATGTAAACACTCCAGCTTAGCTTTGGTTGCTTACAAGCTACATGCAGAAGAATCTGATTGACAGATATTTCTGCGCGCCCGTTTTACCTTTCTCTTTCTCATTTGTTTCGTCACAAACGGAAATTTTTAGTTCCAAAGTAAAAATCGTCGCATCAGAACGAAGAATTATTTGGTAAACAACTGGTGAACGGATATTTCGCTTTATTTCTCGTTATGTACAGTTTCCCAGTTGTTATCGGATCATCATTTCAGAATGATGCTCATTATCATGTTTTTCATAGCAGTGAGCAGTGTTACAGAGGAACTTCCTAACGGTCAAGCGCGTGATTACTTGTAGTGGAGGCACAATTGCTCCAAAAAACAAAATCTAAGTTCAGCACGGAATAGTCATTGGTAATGTATAAGTTCTTTTGTTGTTGCTATGGTTCTTAGCTATGACGTGTCCATATTCGTCACAGGGAAATCACCACGGCAAGGTAACGAATTCAAATCGGTGCGCGTGCTCGCATCACGACAGCTACAAGCCACGCTGATTGGCTGATTTTTGCGCGCGCATTTCTCCTCTTTTACGTCACAAAGGAGAGTTTTCAGTTGTAACATAAAAATCATTCACTTCAGACATGTCTCTGGAAAAGAGAGAAACATCCGCCAAAAATGGACAAGAGAAGCGTTCCCTTCACAAAGAACAGATAAGTAAATGGAAAGGTGTGTTGAACTAACTTTCCAAACTGTCCTCTAGAAGATTAAATGATGCTCAGGAACCATCAGGTGCCGACGTTTGTGTGCTCACGTACTGAGTCAGCAGGTTAGCGTTGATATACGCTCAAGTTTTTCAAAGTATTGGCATTAAGCTTATTTCTCAACCGTGATTTCTTGGCTGCAATAGCTTTCAACCCTTTTTTAGCACGATAAACAACCCTGTTCATAAGGACTTTTTGTTTTCACTTCACAAATTACATTTGCATATAAAAGAATGAAGCATACGAATACAGCAACGTCAATTTGTCCTCTTACCAAGCTAGCTTTGATTGTTCATATGCTAGCAAACTGTTTTTAAGGCCCTGGCAAACTAAGGGCCTGGCTAAACTAGGAAAGATTGTTGCGGAAACATTGTTTCCCTGGGATTGCTGCTCAGGTGGCTAAACTAGGAAACATTGTTTCCCTGGGATTGCTGCTCAGGTGGCTAAACTAGGAAACATTGTTTCCCTGGGATTGCTGCTCAGGTGGCTAAACTAGGAAACATTGTTTCCCTGGGATTGCTGCTCAGGTGGCTAAACTAGGAAACATTGTTTCCCTGGGATTGCTGCTCAGGTGGCTAAACTAGGAAATATTGTTTCCCTGGGATTGCTGCTCAGGTGGCTAAACTAGGAAACATTGTTTCCCTGGGATTGCTGCTTAGGTGGCTAAACTAGGAAATATTGTTTCCCTGGGATTGCTGCTCAGGTGGCTAAACTAGGAAACATTGTTTTGGAAGCAAAATTTGCGTCCGGGAAGCAAATATGTTTTTGACCTGATTCAAAAACATTTCTTTGCGTCCGAGAAGCAAGATTTGCGTCCGCAACAATGTTTCCCGAGCGGCCAAACTGGGAAACATTTGCGTCCGCGACAATGTTTCCGCGACAATGTTTCCTAGTTTAGCCAGGCCCTAAGACACATTGTTGTGGACACAAATGTTTCCCTGTTTGCCAGCGCGCGCAACATTTTTTTGCGGGCACAAAATTTGTTTCCGAGACACAAAAAATGTTTCTAATTTTTCTCAGAAACATGTTGTGTCTGCAACAAATGTTTTCCAGTTTGCGCAGCATAGACAAACAACATTTGTTTTGTGTCCCGCTCGTTTGCTCACTCAAGAAACATCACGAGCAACAATCAAGTGTCGGCAACAATGCTCCTTCGTTTGCCAGGGCCTTTAGGACCCGTTTTAACTGTCTAAGTTTCTTTGACCAAAGTACTAAATAACTGTGGTCAAAGTTAATTTGGTCCATACATCTGCAAGATTTTGTCTGGGCACATGATCGATCTCCAAAGAAAATAGCCTTACTGATGATCTGCAATAAATTTGACGCGATGCGAAGGATTATTAACCGAAAAAGAATGCCTTGAGGCCCTAAAAACCATGGAATCTCAAAAGACTCCTGGAACTGACGGTTTACCAGCTGAATTTTATAAAGTTTTCTGGAAAGACCTATCAGCAACCCTTGTCGATGCTTGAAATTTTGCTTATAATACCGATCAACTTTCAATAACTCAGAGAAGGGGTATTATCAAACTTATTCCTACGAAAGATACAGAACCTTATTTTATTAAGAATTGGAGACCATTAACTCTTCTTAATTGCGACTACAAAATTGCGGCCAAAGCAATCGCCAATCGCTTGAAACCTTTTCTTCCCAACCTTATTAACAATGACCAGACGGGCTTTATGAAGGGTAGATTCATCGGAGAAAACATTCGACTTTTAGATAGTATAATTTGCTACGCTAAAGAGAAAAATATCCCGGGGCTAATCCTGTTTCTTGACTTATAAAAAGCCTTTGATACGATAGAATGGCCTTTTATTGGTAAAACTCTACAATACTTCGGATTTGGGCCCAGCATAACAAAGTGGGTCAATCTTTTCTATTGCTCCGCAGAATGTTGTATATTAAATAATGGTTGGGCTAGCAATTTTTTTAATATTCAAAGAGGCGTTAGACAAGGCTGCCCTCTCTCGCCTTACTTATTCATTTTGTCAGTCGAAGTGTTAGCAAAGGCAATCCGTGAAAATAGAGCTATTGAAGGTTTCCACGTAAACGGAACAGAAATCAAGATAACACAATATGCAGATGATACATCGCTGATTTTAGATGGATCAAGGAAGTCCTTGATAACCTGTCTTAAAATCTTAGATGATTTTCATGACATCTCCGGCCTTAATCTTAACGATAAAAAAAACAGAAGCCCTTTGGATTGGTGCAAATTGTGGACAACAAGAGTTAGAAATTCCTGGCAAGAATTTTAAATGGCCGAAAGACAAGGTCAAAGTCTTAGGTGTTTGGTTCTCAAACGACCAAGAGATATCTGCCAATTTAAACTATAACGAAAAGCTAGACAAAGTTCGGAATATTTTAAGTTGCTGGAGATACCGCAGACTAACTTTGATTGGGAAAATAACTGTCTTAAAGAGTCTTGTCGCATCCCAACTTGTCTACGTTCTATCAGCACTCCCTTCAGATGTGAGATTTATAAAAGAAGTTAACAAACTCTTTTATTCTTTCCTCTGGAACGGAAAAGGTGACAAAATAAAGCGCGATATAATGATCAAGGACTATTTAAATGGTGGCCTCAAAATGATAGACATAGAGTCTTTTAGCGTATCTTTAAAAGCCACATGGATTAAAAAATGTTAGGACAGGTCGAACCAAGGAAAATGGAAGCTCTTTTTTGACCTTGAACTAAACAAACAAGGAGGCACAATGGCAATTACAAGTAATCTTAACACCAAAGATACTAGGAAGACTTCAAGTTAACAACCCTTTGTTGAAAGAGGTCCTGTCAATCTGGGCAGAAGTTAACTTTGAAGATACAATAACCTCGGAGCATCAATTTCTTAATCAAAGCTTATGGTATAATTCACTAATCAGAATCAATAACTCTCCCATTTTCTATCCAGGATGGCTTCACAACGATGTTAAAGAGGTGAAAATTTTGAAAAACGACTCGAACAATTTCCTATCATTTCCTGATTTTAAGAACAAGTACAACCTTGATGCTTGCCCTCTCAAGTATTATGGTCTTTTGTCTACACTTAAAGTCCTGTGGAATACACAAAAAAATAACTTTTTTTCGAACAATCCTGAATATGAAAGCTTCGCAACAACTCTCTCAAAACCCCCTAGGGCAAGCCCACTGGCTTACGCAAAACTTGTTTCCCAAAAAGGCGTAATTTCAACCACACACCAACAAAAATGGCTAAGTGATTGTAATATAAAAGATGATGAACACGTCAAGTGGCACGAAGCCTATCAACTAGCTTCTAAGTATACTAAAAGCACAAGACTTATCGAGTTCCAATTCAAATTTTTGCATAGGCGAATAGCTACTAATCAATTTCTACACAAAATTGGTATAAAAGACGACTTAAAATGTTCTTTCTGCCAGGAGGAACCGGAGAATTTGCGACATCTGTTTTGGTCTTGCCACAAAACAGGCTCATTTTGGAATTCTGTACACATACAGCTTACTCTATCCAACGTTTTTACAGATACTGATACAATGAACATTGCTGTTGCACTAGGAATAACATCATCTTCCTCTAAAAACCATCACCAGATCAATTTTTGCTGTCTTTTAGCTAGATATTATATCTGGAGATTTAAAACAAACGAAACCACTCCGAAAGCAGAAGGCTTCCTTCAATATCTTAAATCGATTTATGGCATAGAGGTGAAAACAGGTGACACTCCCCCCCAAGAAATGGGAACTTCTGAATACTTTACTTTAGTGCATTTCCCCCTCCTCCCTTTGTATTACTGTAGACGTATATATACAGTATTTCCTCTTACCCCTGAAGACGCAATCCTTCACGAACCTTTTTTTTCTCTTCTGATAGTCAATGGCCTTGCAAAATCTGACACAATGAAATGCCCTTTAAGTAAAGTAACTTTCATGGCATAGATTGTACTTTCTATTTTTATTTTTTTTTATTTTATTTTATTTATTTATCCAGGGTCATCCAATTTAGCAGAGCTAGTTTAAATGTTTGTATTTGCCCAAAAGACAAAGATCAGTTTAGTTTAATATGTACAGTAAATTTGTTTTTGCTTTATATGGATGTAATTTTCGTCTTTCAAAAAAAAAAAAAGAAAAAAAATCTATTTGAAAAAAAAAATTTGACGCGAGAGTTTTGTCATACAAATTTTGCTTTGAAACAGGAACTCTTCTTTCATAACCGAGTTTTCCCTCTTTTCTCCTTCATGCTCGAAATATTTTGACATATTTCCACACAAGTGGTTAAACCAAAGAAAAGCATAATTATCCGAAATGCCATCTAAGAAACTCCTTTGAAAACGCCGCGAAAAGCGTTTACTGGTTGATGCTTCGTTTGCGCTTTCGCTTGAGAGGACATCTTAAAAAATCTTACATTCTCCAAGATGACTGAAGTGAACGCAACAAGTTTCATCCCCATCAATGTCCTGCATGGTGTTCGACTTAAGCCTAGATACAAATATCGCGATATTTTTTTGAGATATTTAGAAGTTTTTGAGAAATTTAGAAAATGTTGAGAAATTTAGAAAAAAATGTGATATTTAGAGCAATTATCACAAAAAGATACTTCATAAGAACAAAAAAAAATTTATATTAAATTTTACGAGTTGTTTTCGTGTTTCCCTGTCTGCACAAGCTATACGTTGTACAGCCATCATCTGCAGCAGCTGAAAGAGCTTTTTCCATGCTTACAACTATGTTTGGTGAACAACAACATGATGCGCTGGAAGATTACATTGAAACTTCTTTGATGCTGCGAGTAAATGATCGCTGATATTATTCACATGTAAGTAAGAAGTATGGGGGACTTATATATTTAAGTTGTTAGACTGATCATTATTATGTTATTAACAACATGCCTAGTTGCACGCAAAACTTTGTTTGAAAAGTTGTTGTTTGAAATACATAACACTGTCTTTTAAGATGTTGTAATTCAATAAACTCTTTAACTGTTTATTGCTGTGTTCTGGGATCCGTGTTCTGGCAAAGCACTTATGGCAAATTGCAATATTTAATTAATAAACAGAAATTGATGAAATCGAGTTGCTTAGATGTTTTTATTTACTTATTATACCTTAAAATAAACCAGCCCTGCAATATACATATTTTGCTATTCAAATAATGTTTTTTTTTTTTTCATTTCTTTAATTGATATAAAGCCAAAAATGGGTCAAATTAACATTAGAAAAAAATATTTCTGAGAAATTTAGAAGATTTTTTAGGAAATTTAGACTAAATTCAAAAGAAATTTAGGAATTTTATGAGAATTTCTAGAAAGAAATTTAGGACATTTTTTGCGATATTTGTATCTAGGCCTAGTTCGACTAATGTGCACCAAAGCGGTTTTCAACATCAAACAATTTGGTTGAAGTATACTTTTATCAAAGAGCTTATCTTGTCAATGGGCCAGATCGGGGGAGGGGGCGATTTTGTAGGTGTGGCACAAGGTTTCTTTGCTTTGATATGCTTTTAACCTCTGACCTAATTCAAGTTTATGTTGTTAAAGACAGTCTGCGCGCAAATTTCTCTAGGGTTAATAAAATGTTCTATTCACCCCTTTCATCAATCGCATTGCTCTCTCAAATTTTCAGCGATGAAACCATTCTTTGATAAAAGGCTAAACTTTTTGTCTCGCGATTTTGAATTGCAAATTTTATGCTAAAAATTTATTCTCACCTTCGCCTCGACCGTTGACCGTCAACGCGAAGAGAGAAATATCACTCCGTAAAGGAAATTTTCTCGTTTTAAAACTTTTCCCTCTGGGTTGCTGCGTTAAATCCCTGGCCATCTCCCGCGGAATAGTAAAAAGTATAAGTATAGTAGAAAGGTACAGAAGGACAAAAGCTGTTTCCGACAACGAAGAAGAGTCTGCCAATGTAAGCACGTGGGATAGATTCGTGGTCGCTGAAGAATACTGGTTAACTTTGACCTTGAATATCGAAAGCAACCTCGTTGTACGCCAGGTAATTTTTATTCTTGTATTTTACCATGCAGAATTTTGTAACATTTCGTTATTGTGGTGCAAGTAGATAATTTTGCAGTTTGAATTCAAGACTCATAACCAGTAAGCACTTGTGTGTTTGTTCATTAGTAAAGTATAAATTAACTACCGAGTGTAATTATGAAGATTAAATCTGAGGTCTGATCGTTCTCTTTTAAAATCTGTGTTTATATTTAATAGCAAGAGGAACGATACTCAACATTTCTTAACATTCATGTTTTCTTTTCAGTTGCAGTGGTAAACAACCAACGAGCACTGAATCAACAATGTCTGTCTGCAGACCTGTCCAATAAACTGACCATATTCCATGAGGTGAGACTTCACATAGCACTATGCCCTACGCCCGTAGTGAAATGGAATGTAGATTTTGGCCACGTCCTCTTATTTATTTATTTATTTATTTATTTATTTATTCGCTATTTATCTATGGCTCAGTGGATTGAGGTTCTGACCCGATCAATAAAGTTCGATTAAGTTAAAACAAATACAACCAAAAGACTTCTGCATCCGTATTCAAACACTATATTTATGACTTATCTAGTTCTGGGATGGCTCTATAGATCCGGTCGATCCTTAACCTTTGTCCCCGGGGGGGGGGGGGGGGAATACTCTCTATAATGGCCTTTACGGGGAGGCTCCGCCCGAAAGGGGCACCTTTTTCACGCTTCAGGTATATGAAAGGGTAGGGATTTCACGAGTCGAAGTATATGAAAGGGTAGGGAAATCTGTCATTGAGGTATTTAAAGGCGCCTTAAAATAAAATATTTCGAACACACATACATGACTGTACTGTTTTAATTTATTAAACGCTACATGAAAATGACAAGAATACTTCCTGTTTTAGGTATACGAAAGGGGTACCATTTGTCGATGGAAGGTATATGAAAGGGGTAACTTTTTTGTCAAAAATGGTATATAAAAGGGTAAGGGGTTGGACCTAGGGGCGGTGCCTCCCTGTAGTAAATTTTTTTTGTACCCCTCCCCCCCCCCCTTCCCCCCGGGCCTTTGTCTCCATTTTTCTTCGTTTTCTTTTTACCCTGGTGGGGTAAATGGATACCAGCTTAACAAATTAACTACTGGTGAAACAATGCTTGTAGGAACACTTTATTTGATTAAAATCCAATGCACAGAAGAGAATTGCGCAGGTAACCCAATCTCTTGAAAAAACAAAGGTTATTCCAGTCACTAAATCTCTTTTGTGTTTTTCTTTCTAGTCAAGAGAATGTCTTGTTTGGAGCAAGAAAACGAAATAGACGCGCATTAACCTTGAAAACTGCTGTTAAAAAGGTGAGTCGAAAACATATCTTTATTCAATGAAACTCTCGGATTTAAAGGCAAGACGTGGTTAGAAGAATAATGGTGGCGCTTGAGTTTTAAGTGTATTCGTTTCGGTACACTTCGCTTAACGAGTCATTTGCAAATGAACAGCCAACAAACTGACGAACGTAACTTATACATAATAATGACGTACAATTTATATCATGGCGAAAAAAAACAAAGAATTACAAAATTCCTAAAGTAGCATATCTAAAATCTCAACAAGTGGTTTTACAATGCTGTTCTTACTTTACTGTATTTATAGAGATTTTTTTTTCTCTCCATAGAGGATACAAGGAACGTTCAGATGTCAGAACTCAGATTGCAACTAAGATGCTCATCTTAACGGGACAAGTGCAGCAGAGCTACGGTAGAGAAACATACTTTTAATTTGAGAAGCGAAGAAAAAGATTATTGTATTTACTCGCGGATAGGCCAAGCGTTTTGAGAATTGAAAAAGTTTCAAAGTTTAAACAGAAGCTTAAATGCGAGGGTATAAACAAGCTGAAGATAGCTTCTCTTGCAAATAGACTTGGATTTAAGAGGGTGACACGAGATCGGCTTTGACGCGGTTTAGACGCAGGCAGAATGAGATGCTTTTGCGAATAGAGTGCGCCTTAAGCGCGGTTACGGCCTGTGCACATCGAGTAAATACAGTATAGTCTTTGCCTCAACACGCTAGTTTGATACATTTTTGTTTAAAATGGCGGAATATTAAGAAAACGTTTTCTTTTCGATATACAGTGCAACTCAGATATAACGGTCTGTTCGACAAAACGAAAACATAGTAACATCTACGCATCGCAAGTCAGCAACTACTTTGTACAACTAAAGTGCACAACACGAAAGAACGGCTCAGTAGCTTTCGTTTGTTGATCACAATTTAGGATGTCATGAACAGACTCAAAAGCTAGAACAATGCACCTTGTACAGCATAATAAACAGCACCACAGGAAAGTACTGCTCAGTAGCTTTCATTTGAATCACACTTTAGGATTCATATGCAGACTCAAAAGTTAGAGCCACCTTGACCAACATAATAAACAGCACCACAGGAAAGTACTGCTCAGTAGCTTTCATTTGAATGGTCACACTTTAGGATTTCATCCACAGACTCAAAAGTTAGAACCACCTTGTACAGCATAATAAATAGCACCACAGGAAAGTACTGCTCCGTAGCTTTCATTTGAATTGTCACACTTTAGGATTTCACCCACAGAATCAAAAGTTAGAACCACCTTGTGCAGCATAATAAACAGCACCACAGGAAAGTACTGCTCAGTAGCTTTCATTTGAATGGTCACACTTTAGGATTTCATACACAGACTCAAAATTTAGAACCACCTTGTACAGCGTAATAAACAACACCACAGAAAAGTACTGCTCAGTAGCTTTCATTTGAATGGTCACACTTTAGGATTTCATCCACAGACTCAAAAGTTAGAACCACCTTGTACAGCATAATAAATAGCACCACAGGAAAGTACTGCTCAGTAGCTTTCATTTGAATGGTCACACTTTAGGATTTTATACACAGACTCAAAAGTTAGAACCACCTTGTACAGCATAATAAATAGCACCACAGGAAAGTACTGCTCAGTAGCTTTCATTTGAATGGTCACACTTTAGGATTTCATCCACAGACTCAAAATTTAGAACCACCTTGTACAGCATAATAAACAGGACCACAGAAAAGTACTGCTCAGTAGCTTTCATTTGAATGGTCACACTTTAGGATTTCATCCACAGACTCAAAATTTAGAACCACCTTGTACAGCATAATAAATAGCACCACAGGAAAGTACTGCTCAGTAGCTTTCATTTGAATGGTCACACTTTAGAATTTCATCCACAGACTCAAAATTTAGAACCACCTTGTACAGCATAATAAACAGGACCACAGAAAAGTACTGCTCAGTAGCTTTCATTTGAATGGTCACACTTTAAGATATTATGGGTATATTTTGTTTTTGTAGCTTTTGTTTTGTCTACGACTATCGCTGTCTTTTTTTCGGCAAAATGTGTGACAATTAATGAGACATGATTTTCTATCCAAAAATGTTGAGCTTTCTTCCAATTTTATTGGGCCTGTTTGAAACTCTTCTGAATGAAAATCTGGAAAAAGAAGTTATTTTGCTTCGAGCGTATGAGGCTCACTCACACTATCAAG
This sequence comes from Pachyseris speciosa, assembly GCA_016490735.1. NCBI lineage: Eukaryota > Metazoa > Cnidaria > Anthozoa > Scleractinia > Pachyseridae > Pachyseris > Pachyseris speciosa. Next base: position 604,959 of record JAEMWC010000232.1, on the reverse strand, counting down.
TTTTCAGTAGGAAATCAGTTGGAAGCAGAAGTATCTGTCTTTACGTCGGCATTGATTCTATTGTCTTTTTATCATTGGGATTTTATGCATTCATCAAATTTCTATAAGATGCTTGTTCTGATTCTTTCAAAGTGTTCCAAAGTTAAAATCTTAGGACTGTTAAGAGTAGTGTGTTAAGGTTGAAGAATTTCCTGCATAAAATCTTGGTTCATTTTCAAGTTAAAATTTCGTATGCAATTTGTAAGTGAAGAATTGTTAACTAAGAGATCCATTACCAAGTAAGCCTGCTCGTGCTCAGTAGGCCAGTCTCGAAGTTCGTTCACATTGAACCATCTTCAGTGATTTCCTCGTTTTCATCGATGCGTTTGATTTTACAGCCGATGTAGTGACAAAACATCTTAGAACACCTGAAAGAAATGTTGGAGGTTGGATTTATTTTCTAGAGTTAAGTACTAAAATCTTGAAAAATCCTAAGCAAAATCATAGACCAAATTGGAGTACCCAAATTTCTGTTAAAAATTTGAACCCTCCTGAAAGCGTAGAATGAAACTTTTTCCAGTAACAGAAAGCTCGAAATAAAACGAAGCGAGGACTAAAAACTAGAAACGAAGGAGAAAAATACGAAAGATCGTATCAAATTGATTTTTTTAGAAAAGTAGGTGTTTTAAAAGGATAAAAAGGAAAGGGAAGACTGCGTTTCGCGTGTAAAACTTTCAAACATTTTCCTCCAGTGTGAAGAAAAACATTGAACATTGAATTGAATTCAGTCGCATCTATTAAATTTTTGGAGATAAAATAATAAAGAGATTATCAGGTCTCCATTTCACTGTTAGTTTTGAGTAAGGATTTTAAGGAAATTAAAGGAGGCGATCGATTTCTTAGCATCAAAATTCGAAGGGGCATTTGTTCTTTTTTGAAGACTTCTTAAGTATTTGTTACGTTTCCAGTTGAAGTTTCGACAGGACGGAGGCATAGTTTTCAATTGATTTTCCTTCTTTTCGCAATTGCTTAAATTGCGTTCACAACTGCGAGGATCATTCTTCATTTGATTTCATTTCGACAGTTCATGTATTATTTATTCCATATATCTTTCACACTCATTTCTTTCACGCGAACATATCAATCCACAATTGACCTGCTCCCAACGTCAGTGGCTTCATAGCTCAGTTGGTTAGAGCATCGCACCGGTATCGCGAGGTCACGGGTTCAAACCCCGTTGAAGTCCTGAATTTTTTTTTAGGCTTCTTTCCGCAATTGCTTAAATTGCTTAAATTGCGGATCATTCTTCATTTCAATTGATTTTGTCTAGTTGAGGAAGTGAAAATGACTTGTCAGCCATTCTCGGTCCTATTCGAACTGCGATTTGTCTCGTCCTCGTTTTCAAGCCATCTTTTTAATCAGCTCCCGGATTTCAGAAAGTAAAAACATTGTTTTACCAAGTCTGCGAATATATTTTAGGAATTGTTGGTGGTTATTTTTCACTCATTTAGAATGTAAGTTTACAACCATGTTTTCTCTGTAAGACTAAGGTCATTTAAGAGTCTGTTTTTTATTTTCGAGTAAGATTTTGATTCCGGGTAAATAAGAGAAATTTTAGTGGTTTTTGTTCACAATTTTTTCGTGAGATGTCCGGCATTTTTTTTTTCGTTATAATTGGTCTGCTCAAGGACCGTTAGTTATCAGAGATTGACAAGAAAAGCGGAGTGAAGAAAATAAATATCTGAAAACAAAATTAAGGGAAGACAAGAAATGTAACAGTTATTACAAAATGCCAGTAGATTGGATTTGTGTGACAGCAATAATTTTTTTGTCTAAATGGCTAACATGAACTAACATGAACTGTAGATAGAAGAAAAGAAAAGCCGGTTCCATTTTGGGGCAACTAACAAATACAACACGATAGAAATGCATGAAACCCCAAATGAAAACTCGAAAAAAATTCAGAGTTCTAGATGGGATTTGAACCCACGACCCTCCGCGATCTAGACGGGTGCTCTAACCACTGAGCTACTGGAGACTCTGTGGTGAGCCAGGGTGAATTGTGGGCTTTGACTGGAACCGCATCACGCGGTCACACAGCCAAATAATGACTAACACACTCATAACTAACAAATAATACAATTTTTTTCGGTGGGTAGTAGTTTCCTGAATTTTTTATATAACGCCAATTTTCAAAGCATGGAAAAATGAAATGGCTTGTATGTTTTGTGGCAACTAAGAAATAATGCTATTATTTTAGGTGGATACTAATTTCCTGGATCTTTTATAAAACGCCAACTTTCAAAACATGGAAAACTTAAATGCTTTGTGTTTTTGGAAGGTCAAAAATATCGTATCATGTCGAGGCCAATTAAGGCCAACAAACACTTCTGGACAGTCTGACAAAACCTAGTAAATACCTAATGGCATTCGGTTATCTAAGATTACGGTTACAAAAAGAAAAATTGTGTTAGCTTAGAAAAATAGTTCTTGAAAATGACTTTACATGATTTAGGGAAGCAAAATATTATTCTTCTGTGGAAGTCTGAGCTTTTTCCAAGACCTCGATGTCCCTAACACCCTGGGGTTTCAATTGGAGTTCATGTAAAATTGAACTTTATCCTTAAAAGCTGTTGAATGACTTTAATTTGAGGTCCAAAAGGTTTCTAAACCTAGGTTTGGAATGATGGAGACAAAAATGGTTAAAGAGATCATGAAAGGTTTTTCATCCTCTGTCCTAAACAAAATCATTACACGTAGTGCACACTGATAAGAAGGGACGGAAAAGTAAAATGATAGTATGGAATTAAGGAATGGATCTATAAGCTTTTAAAATTTCAACGACAAGGATGTTTTCTGTCCTGTTTGACTTGGAGAGGGAGGTATCCTTTCCTATGGGTTATTCCATTTATTGTCAGTCTCCCCTCCCTCCCTCCCTCCTGTATTCGTAATGAAATTTTCTTATTAGTAGTATCAAAATGACGAAGATATTTAGAGATATGTTATCAATGCGTGTACCTTAGTGCCAACCGTTTTCCTACGACATGGGAAAACGGAATTCGAACTTCCATTTTCGTTTTCCGTTTTCCTACGACTTGGGAAAACGGAATTCGAACTTCCATTTTCGTTTTCCGTTTTCCTACGACTTGGGAAAACGGAACTCGAACTTCTATTTTCGTTTTCCGTTTTCCTATGACTTGGGAAAACGGAATTCGAACTTCCATTTTCGTTTTCCGTTTTCCTACGGTATGGAAAAACGAAATTCGAACTTCCATTTTCGTTTTCCGTTTTCCTAACACATTGAAAAACGGAATTCGAACTTCGATTTTCGTTTTTCGTTTCCATATTTTTGTCATTTCTGTATTTCATTTAAACCGGAAGAGTGTCGGCCCTTCCTGTGAATGAGCGCAAGAAAATGGAATTATTATGGAGTTACAAATCACGGAATGAAATTGCTTTTTAGGTCCCACTATTAACTTAAACAATTTCAATAGGCTGTTTAGACCTAGATAACTGTATAAATGTAACGTAAATATCGCCTTTCTCTAAATATCTGGAAATAGTTTTCTAAATATCTCGAAAAAGTTTTAAATATCTCAAAAATATCTGGCTTTATTTTCATGAATATTACAGTAACAACCAGTAGTAGCCTGTCTTCTAAAATGGCAACACAAATTTCAGCATGTCAGCAAATATCCTTGTACAGAATACAACAAAACGTTAACCGATTTTACATAAAGTCGGCCTTAGACTTATTTCAGTACCCAGCAGCCTCCAAGAAGACTAGGGCAGTGCAGTTACAAGCAGAGCTATCGATTATTTACTCGGAGCATTAGCGCTGCCTCTACGCGGTCTAAAGGGACACTATTGTATGGTTTGTGTGTGAGTTTGCTTCAGGTTCAGAGGGTACGTCAATTGGAACTGTAATCACTGCATCTGACCTTTCAGCATCAGCATCCGCCATTCTGTTGAACAGGCAATCCCTATTAAACATAAGACACATGGCATATATTATAAATGGAGAATACTGTTGAATCTGATTACTGCAGGCCTATATGAGGAGATTTGTTTGAATCTCTGTCACTGTAATGCCAATGCCCTAATTAACATTGAACTAAGTAGCTGTCTCTCTCAATTTTCTTAGGAAAACAACATGATTTGAATAAGTTCTCCTCAATTCCAAATATAATTTTTTCTAAATATCATGAGATGTTCTAAATCTCCAAAAATCCTATATATATCTCAAAAAAATACCCGGATATTTGTGTCTAGGCCTAAGGCTTTTCATGATTCGATCATGATAGATTTGGAATATAACCTCATGTTGCGATGTTGAACAGTCAATTGTGCCATCAGCAACGAACACCATGATGATATTACACTTCGCTAACTACAGCCCCTTAGATTCGGGTGACGGTCAGCCCCTTAGATTCGGGTGACGGTTCATAATTACCTCGTTATCAGAAGGTCTTCATAGCTGTTATTTAAATTTCCGCAATAAGAAAACAGTGCGAAAAAAGACTTAATCAAAGGATATTTTCTAAGGCGGTAATCTTGTTTGTTATCATCTGTGCTTTGTTAGCGACAGAAAGTGCCAACGTTCTTCCGGTTCAAGTGAACTAGGATTCATATAAGGATTTATATAAAGGAGGTTGGAATATACGACCACTATTGGCGGGAGTATCTAGGGGGTGGTGGGGGGGGGGGGGAGGCATGCTCCCTGGGAAATTTTGAAATGTTGGAGTCAACCAGTTGCGTCAAAAGGAAGGAAAATGAAAAAGAGATCGACATTATTTTATCGATGCGCATTCGAATTTATATTTACAAATCTATGTTAAATTCAGTTGATGTGACTTTAGCAATTGAGGTCAGAAGGCTGAACAGGCTTGCTTTTTTATGCTTTTTTGTGCTTCATTAAAAAAAATTGAAGAAACAAGCAACTAACCCTAGCAAGAAGCACACCAAAGCTTATCTTAGCGCCCCCAGTGATGCATGCCGGACTGCAGATCCAAAATACGCTCAATTTGCGGCTGTGAGCGACATGCTCTATTGTGTTTATTGTTTTACATTACCAGGTCCTGCCTTATCTTATTTTTTTTCAGCACGTTTCTGTGGTAACCGAAAGTTTTTAGACATTAACCCATTGACTACCGGCTGTTTTTACATTTTCGGAGTGATTTTCCACCTATAAACGATGAATAGCAATTCGTGACTCTTTATTTGAACTACCAGGGAAAAGTGGTGCTGTCCTAAGCCACCGGAGGCTCGAGGTTTCTGAAAACGTCATTTTGACGTTGCTATTTTTTATCCGTGAAGCGACAACAATGGCCCAAGTTGGGTTTGCTTGCGATTTCTGCTAAATTTACAGCCATTTTTCATCTTTAGCGGCTGCCTGATGAGCATCATTAAGCGTGACGGTAGCTAAGAGTCCACTTTCTCAAAGAATCGAACAAGGTGATGTACTTTGTTGTTGAATTTGGCTTGTTACTCGACGAACTGGGAATTTGGCCTGTCGAACACTTAGTACCTTTGGGACTCGACTATTAATGAATTTCTCAACCTACCGCCACATATTTTGGAATTTCTGTGTACTGAAGATGACCACGAGCAGGAAATTTTGGCGGTACGTCGGAGTGGCTGTAGACTTAGTTTATATGTGAAAGAATTGGGGGAAGGAACGGGCGCTGTCAAAAATTCCGTTAGTTCCCAGCATGCAATGCGCTCAAGATGTTGAAAATGTCGTTAAGGCCCGAATGCACTGGAACAAAAGGCTGTATTTACGCTCGGGAGAAGAATATCAAAAAAAAAAAGTCATTTCTAAGCAAGAAAAAGGACTGAATTTCGTTATGACGGTTGAATTTTGGTTTTTCGACGATGATTTCCCTAAAAAACATGAAGGCAAAAAGGGGCATTTTTGTTGTTTCTCTTTGACGTTAAAAACGGCCAGTTTCGTTCTTGTCCAAACTCAAAAGGCCATATTTGGTAAAAATCGCTACGTTTCTTGCATTTATTGGATATCGAAATTTAAAGGGCATTCCATTTCGTGCTCACAACTAACATTTAAGGCAATATTCGTGCGATTGACAAAGTTGCAATGTTTTGAAGCATGGGAGTTTTTTACGGCCGGTTTTGGCCGGCACGGGTGCCAATGGGTTAATGTCTTAATTTTAGGGGGTTCGACCGAAGCCCCCGAACCAACCTTAGATACAGAAATGACAAAAACACGGAAACGAAAAACGAAAATCGAAGTTCGAATTCCGTATTCCGTTTTCCGTTTTCCGTTTTCCAATGTTGTAGGAAAACGGAAAACGAAAATGGAAGTTGGAATTCCGTTTTCCAATGTCGTAGGAAAACGGTTGGCACTAAGGTACACGCATTGTTATCCATACAATGATAATGTGTCTCAGCAAAAGTATTACCAGTTTGTTTGCTCTTAAATGTTGGACTTGCTGTGTACCATTTCTCAGTAAGAATTTTGATATGGACAAACTTCATGTCATTGAAAATATTGCATTTTTTTTCTTCATGAAAAATTTAAAAAACGCGGAAAATAAAAAAAGACATTGAAAATATTGCATGTCTTTTTTGATTTTCCGCTTTTTTGTTAATTTTTCATGAAGTATTTACTCAAGGTTCAAATTCTTTTGAAACGATTTACCATGAAGTTATTATGAAAACGAAGATTGGTGTGTTTAAATTTAAGTCCAGAAAGTACCCAGATTTGTACCATTTAAGTATAAGACGCAGTAATCACTGACATAACTGATCCTTTTTCAAGATGTCAAAAGTGAAATAGCCTTTTGTTAGTAAGTAAATTCTTCAAGCCTGTATTTGAAACACGATTCTTTAGTGAGAAGCTAAAATGTTAGAATATCAAGTAGTTTTCTGTTAAACGCTTTCGTGGTTGATTTTCGCAAAACTTTGTCAAAGGGCAACAGTCAATTCACGAGTACCATTAATTTCGATTTTCACATAGGCCGGTTTTTATTTTTCACTCCCACGAATTTTGAATTCAAGGCATGTTATGCTAGTGAATTAGTTACTCGTTTGTTGATCCTAATACAATTCTCGTCATTTTCAACCAGATTGGGCTGTGTTAATTCGTTTATTCGTTTATTCGTTTCAGTTAGGTCCTTTATATCGATTAAGAAGTGTTTCAGTTTTTTCCAACGAAAATCTTCAGTCATTTTGTCAGAGTTTTCATATTCTCTGCTTTCGTATTTTCAGCAAACAAAATTTCAAAGAGAAAATTGAAACACATGATTTATAAGTTACCAGAATTACTGAATAATAGATGGTGGAGCTGGATGTTCAGTGACAAAACACGATTTGCATTTCATTTGATTTTGTTCATGAAACTTTGAACCAGCGTGTGATATTCTGTATTGTTTCCAAATTTTTGCCACTGCAAACCAAATGTTTAAATAATGTCGATTTCAAAGCTTCCCGAATCAGATTAACTCTAACGTATTCCGTTATCTCTGAGGAATTGTTTCAGTCGACGTTAGCATAAATTAAGTGCAGTTTGCGACTTTTTGCATGCAGCCATACTTCTATTTTATTTGAACTTCTTCTTCTTCTTCTTCTTCTTCTTCTTCTTGCAAACCAGAATATTTAGGGAAGATCGTATTCTTAAAAGTTTCTCCAAAATGATATCAGTCTTAAATCCGTTAATTTGAAGTAATAAATCAATACGCTGTTTACTACATATTGCGATTTGTTAGTTCGTTAGCAGCCATCTTTTTTGTGGACAATTCTTCATAAGCGATTTGATAATTTTTTGCTTTGAGGTCTGGTTTTCATATTCTCCCGTTAACAGGCTCAACGTTATTTAAAAAATAACGACCTAATTTTTGATCATTCAACTTGTCCGTTATATCTGTTAATTAGTGTTGCACTGTAGTTATTAGCCAAGACACAATTTACTCGGCATTACGTTGACTAAGCAATTCGAGATCCCAAAATGGGAAAATCTAATCTTTAGATTAACTATTGAAATTTGTACGAATATTTGGCACTAGCAGTCTTTGAAATACAACAACACAACAATTTCTCGAGCTTTTATTCCTATTAAAATTCTGGTTTTACGACAAAACTTGTTACAAGCAGTGTATTGAAGAGAACGATAGGAAAATTTCGTATATTATCTTCGTTATTTTCTGTAACACTGTTTTTCAATCAGGTTCCACAGCAATCATTTTAATTTGTATTTCAGTAATTAATAAACTACTATATCGCATTGATTTCGTTTTGCCAAGATCTTTTCGATGTTAACCGCCGTTCAAATGGATCAAATTTTCCCGCCAAAAAACTTAGAAAAAATACGGGCGCGCCGTATTTTTAAAAAAATTTTCACTGATTGATATCTATTGTACTATTTAAGTGTATTTTTAATAACTATATATAGTCAACAAACAATAATAAAGGTAAACAATATTTCAGTTTCAATTATGTTCTTTATTTTCTCTTGATTTCTATTAACAATCAATACTTGTGCAACAAGTTAATTAATTAAGTGAAATTCATTTATCTAATTAAAAGGTGTGACAATATTCTTCTTCGTATATATACTAAGTCTTTTGGCGGGAAAATTTAGTAAAATTTGCACAGCGTTTCCCCTAGCAACATTTTGCCAAGAAATTTCAACGGGGAACTTTTTGAACATTTTTTCCAATGAAAAAAAGTTCAAAGAGTTCCTTTAAAATTTAAACCCGCCAAAATACAAGCGTACACCACTTCAAAGTAAAACTTTTAGTGAAATATTGATTGGTTGTAGCCAGTTAATATCAGTTTTAGTCTGGAAATTTGGGATTTGCACCGAAATCTGGATTAACTTGTACACTTTGAAATATAAGAAAAGCGACATGACAAGCTATTGAACATTTTTGCAGCAGTAACTAAGCATTTGGATCGTCAAGAAATAATTTTGGCAGCAAATATTTGTTCAAACATTATTTTAAACAAACTTTTCTATTCTACTTGTCTTAACTACTTAGTCGGAGAGTAAATATTTGATTTGGGCTTGTCATGTCGCTTTTAAAGATCTTGCCCACCTGAAGCCAATACAGGCTAAGTTGATTGTGTTACACTGGACGTGTTCAACGAGTGAAAGCATGTTTTTGGTTAAGCCAATTTATTTCTAGAAGGCCATGTTTTTGAATTATGAAGAGATATGATTGTTCAGTGGTGATATTTAATTTGCCAAACGAAATTTCCTTGCTACTTTGCTACTCTGTGTTTTTCCTTTATTTTTGGTCGGGATTCAAACATGCAAATTCTCCTTAACATTAATTTGGCAAATGCAGATAAACTTCCCGTGAATAATATCTGCTTCCTTTTCTTTGCAGCTCCAGACTATATTTTGACAAATATCCAGAAGATTTCCTTAAGTCCTTTGGAGTTAATTTGTACCCTTTCGATTCATGATAACATTTTGGTAAATGACAATTTTTCTTACCATATTTGTTTTCTTTGCTCTAAAATTTAAAAACATTTTACTAAACGAGAACAAAATATACGCTTCTACAAATTCAAGGTAATTTTCTCTCGAATTCTTGATAAATACTTTTCCAAGATAAATTTTAGATTGGGTGATATTCTATAGTTCCAATATCAAAAAAGTGCCTTCACTCGTTTATTTTCCCCCATGTAACACTGCTTCAGCTGAACAAGATCTTGAATACAATGCAATAATAAAGTTAGCTAAAACAAACGTCTGGTTGAAATAGTCGGAAAAGCCGTAACTCGGATGTTTAGAAATAAACAAAAGATTCGTCATGTAAATTGCATCATTTCCAAGAAGAAAAATGTTGAAATTTTAGTACTATTATTTCCTCTATTTCCTCACAAGTAAAGTCATTTACAGGACCGCAAAAGACAGTCACAATGTCGTCGGCAAGTTTAAAGCAGCTTGAACCTTTGAGAAAGAAGAACAGACTCAGTTATAGAGAACTTGAAGGAATTTGGAAATTAATGTCGCCTATAAAAGTGAAGTGGAACTTCACGACTTGAGCTATCTGGATGTTTTGCGTTCGTTCTTCGCCATAATATTTCAATGGTTGTTGTTTTCAGGTTGCATTTCCACATCGCTGGAATGAACTTTTATCGCGCAAAGTTTTAGAAAATAATTCTGTTACGTTCCACATTCAACATTAATGTGTAAGGTTTTTACCGAGAAAAATTAGTTTTGAAATCCATATTGGATTAACATGAATTGTTTGGTAAACTTTGCAATTGACTCGACTGCAAAACCTTCGTTCGCAAAATTATGAAATAAATATTTTACTGAGAAAACTATAATTTAATGTGTTTGGAGAACAACTAAACAAACGAAATATGGTATAGTAATTTTGTGATTGTAGTTTCTTTGCTTGTACACCTTGCAAAACATTTAGTGTAAATTTCTTCGGCTCTGACTTTATCATTTTTTTTCTAGTGATTTTGACAAGGCATTTCAGAGATGAGGTTAAAGTAGCGAGACTATTATTCTGGAAAATTGAATCGGTAAAAAAAACTAAACGAAACAGTGCAAATTAATTTCTTCATTTTAACAAAAAGGTGTGAAAAACAATTGCTAAATCTTTTGCGGTCCTTAAACACTCCAAAAGGATTTTGGTTGTCAACTTGATTTCAACCAGACGATTTTTTTTTGCCAACTATTCTTAAATATTTTAAGGAAACACAAGTAATGTTAAACAATGTTTCGTAATGTTTTTATATAAATTGAAAAGCTATTTGCATTTCAGAACATTTCGTAACATCTGAATTTGGTTTCACATGTTTCTATGGAAACTGTTTGAAGCCTTGTGTTTCCTTGACAACAACAAATTTAAGGTGGAACTGTCAAGTGTAAATGTCTTGACTTAGCCGTGTACTTGGTTTTTATTCCTCAATAAATTAACCAAAATTAAATCAGAGTGACCCAAACCTGAAGAATTAATTTTGAATTGAAGCTTTCTGTTCATTTCGCATCAGGAAGGTTCAGCTTCACGTGCAAATGTTTTGTTCTTTTATATTAGTCAGTGACAACAGGAATTTTCAGATTTTTTGTGAAGTTAAGTCACCACTCGGAATCTCTAGATAATTATCTTTTTCTAGCGTTTCAGTTTGTCCATGAGAGGATATTTCACACTCTTATTTTTTTTCTAAACTAGGTAACCCTGGCGAGAGTTAAACTTGGTGGAAACAATTCAAACGTTCCTTCTCGTCTTCAATTTGACTGTTTCGATTTTGATCACAGCAACAGCAAAAAATCTGCTGGACAACTCACAGTAAAGTATTAGCGTCATAAACCTTCATTGTTCAAATTTCTTGATTTTGGCTGCCACATCTTGAATGCCGAGTTTTGTTTCCCGATCGAGTCTCACTTAATATATCCAACAATGCAAATTTGTCTATTCATTGATCATTCAAATGCGATATAATTTTTGTTGTTCGTAAAAAGGAAAATATTTACTTGAATAATTGAATTCGCCGCTGACGTCCTAGGAAATAAAATGAGAATTTGGTTTTTCAGGTTAATTTCGTCAGGCCCAATGAATTTTTGGATTTACTAGTAAGAGTTCCACCTTAAATTGTGATCTGGAAAGTAACGTAACATTGAGCGATCGCCGCGTACGATTTTTAAAAGATATCCATAATCTTGATTATTTTCAAAAACTGTATTGGTCAAATTTTTTGAAGATTTATTTGCTCGGAAATCAACAAACGAAAATCTACGCTAAAAATGTGACCAGAATTGATACCAAAACAGGATCGATCGCTCAAAGTTAACAAAGGAAATGCATCAATGGATCTGCAAATGATGGTGGCTGGCATATTGGAAAAGACTTTTTTATATATGTAAATCAATAGTGATTTTCGTTCCAAAACAAGCAAAACAATCTTTCAGAATCTTTTTAGAACATTTTGACTTAAATCATTAATTTAATTCCCCCAGGCCTTAACTCTCAAATGGCTGACTGCCAGAGAATTTTAATTTGTGACATTTTTCCAAAACACACCTTTGCTATTGTTGAGTTGGAGGCTTTACAAATATGCCTTGCGATATACCACCACAATCATTGACAATCTTTTAAAGGCACTTTGTTAAAAAAATCTTATCTTTATCCCTTGGCCTTCAGTTTGATGCTTCGTCTTGTTTGCATATGCTTTGTGCTCCTCTTTCTTCCTCACTGACAGCCGTCTTTGTTGTCATGAAGCGTCCTCTCTGAGAATAAAACAAACAACATGAATCTCTGTACAACAAACCCGTTCACACAAAACTAACCGGATTATCTAATTTCAAACTATAAACGAGTACGCCTTGGGGTGCCCAATAAAAATACTTAACAGTATTTTAAAATTTCATTTATTATGGAATAACACAAGGAAAGAAACAACACCATAAGAAAGTACTGATAAAGATCGTGATTGGAATGGCCACACTTCAGGGTTCGGTCCACGGAGCCAAACGATGAACTACCTTTTACAGCATATATAATAAACAGCACCACAGGAAAGTACTGCTCAGTAGCTTTCATTTGAATGGTCACACTTTAGGATTTCATCCACAGACTAAAAAGCTGGTACCACTTCTTACGGTTTGAATGGCACACAACAAATTTAAACGCGCCGTTTTAGAACAATTTAACTCAAAATGAGACTGTACCTAATTTTGCCTATGGGTTGATTTTACTCAGATGTGTCTTGGTATTTATATGCCTCTAAGACGAGAGACTATTAAAAATTGAACATAATTCTGAAGTCATTAAAATGTTCTTTCAGCACAAGAACTCGACAAATTTCTGAACACGTGGCCACTCCGAACCATGGAAACGTTTTCTTGCAACAGTAAAGAAACTAAACTTCAACGCGTTGTTCTGAACTCTTTCACCACTATAACACACTTATATAAATTTATTTCACTTTCTTGTCGAAGCGCCGGCAAATTATTATATTCTGAAAACGTACAAGGGGAACTGGTTACACGAGGACGCGCACTTAAGGACGAGCCTCAAAATGTTAAATACTGAAAACGTTTCACGGAATTAGACACTCACCATATGCGTTTTGCTGTAGCGAAGATTCCCTCCTTCCAAGCCTTTAACGCTCTCAGCGTATTAGTAAAACTTCAAGGACAGAGGTCACCCTTACACATCCTCACTCGTCAACGACTTGCATGGTTTGATGAAAATTCAACGCTTTCTCATGAATATTGATCAGAGGCTAGGGCCAATCAACTGACTGATAGGACGACAAATTTGGAGTGGAATTCTTTCCCACGTTTAATTATCATATATAATTTTATTCAAAACCAGGCGTGAGGAATTGTGCCATTGGATATAAACAAAGTGTTTGGAGTATTTCTGCGCCGTCATGAAATTTTGTGTGAGAGAGATATGCGATGGCGTGTTTCTTCCTATCTATTTCAGTCTTTCAGGAAATAAATCTTATATACCTTCTAACCATGCAATATGCAATAAAACTATTGTTTCTTTCTGGGTTTGCCAAGCCAACGCCATGACTTTAAACACTCCTTGATATCTCTGTTGTATGAAGTAAATTAATGTGGCCATTCCAGCGCCTGGTATATCGAACGACAATGCTCAAGGTTGAATGATTTTCCAGAAAATTAACAGTTTCGAGAGAAAATATGAAAATTTGACGTGTTCCAGCCATTGTCCTCCTATTTAACAACAATCCGAAATGAGGTTTATTTATTTTCAATCCCCCCCCCCCCCTCCTTCCCCACCTCACTCCGAATCCACTTTCTGTGGACAACAGCAAATGGTCAGTGGTCCTTACAGTATGATCAAATGAATATGTGAATGGCCATCGCAGTTATGAACTTTACTTGAGCGGTAGTGACCTCTGCAATACCGGTGCAGTGGTATCAGTGTATCGCAGAGGTCGTGGGTTCGAATCCCGTACAATCGGGTGATTGTTAACGTCTGTAAATAACCGTGCTTCGATTATGTACCACGTGATGCTATTCATCCAATAGGGGCCCGCGGAAATTAAACGGGGAGTTAATTGGAGCAGTTTTCGGTCAAATGTCGAAATGAATGCGCCTTTGCTTTGGTTTTGCTTTAATTCACTCTGTGATTGGTTAACAAAACTCGCGCCACTTTCTCAACCAATGAGCAGCTAAATCGAAACTAATCGTGACATGCTGAGACACTTTTTTCCCGCGCTTGGAGTCGGTTACATGTACTTGCTTCGCATTCTGATTGATTCATTGTGCTGTTTACAAATTATGTGATTGGTCAGGGTAATTATTTGGTCTTGGGTGAAAATTCCCCTACGACAGGTGATTACCTACTTTGGTGTGCGTTGAGAGATTTTGTTGTCTTAAAATTCTGCTAGAGTGCATTTCACAAGCCGTTGTGCTGTTCTAGCCAGATTATTTCTGAGCAAAATGAACGAATGCCCGCAGTGTTTACTGACCTAGGCGGCATAACGCTCGCTGCCATAATGTCATCAGGGAAGACGCTGGAAAAGACGACGAAAAGAAATTTAATTGGTTCCCAAGCTCCTGTGTGACCTTCCCGGTTACGTATAGCTTGTAAATTTTCGACTCACCGTATCATCTCTTTAAGCTCCATAAATCAGCTCTTGTGACTATCCTTTCGTGGATAAACGGTCGTCTCTAGTATCTATTTTATTTATTTCATTTTATTTTAGAGCGCTTTTCAATTGAGTGCCGTAAAACCAAAACCAAAGCAATTACTCTGACCAATCACAACAGAAGTAAGTAGTACAATGAGCCAATCAGAATACGAAGAAATTACATGTAGTCGACGCAAAGGGCGGGAAAATACGCGCATGCAAGTCGCGATTGGTTTTGGTTTTGCTTCTCATTGGTTGAGAAAGTGGCGCGAGTTTTTTTGGCCAATCACAGAGCGGAGCAATGCAAAACCAAAACAAAACCATAATTACTTTCGACACTCAATTGAAAACCGCTCTATTAGCTTCGCCAGTTCTTGGCAGGATCACCACAATGTCGCTACGACCAGCAACATCTTCTACCATCTGAATTCGCTAAAAGTTTCAAAAAGATCTCTAACGATCCCATAGTAATCTCACCTGCGCAAACAGGGAGGAGGATGAGGAGCGAGGAAATGGGAAAACAAATGGGGGACTGTGGGGAGGAGGAAGAGTCCCTCCATTTTTCTTCGTACCAATCTCTTCACGGTCGCTTTTAAAGTTCTTTACAATCTCTCCACGACCTCTATAATCTTCTTCTATTGACGGTCTGGTTTTAATGTTTTTTACAATCTCTTTACGATCTTTGTGGGTATTTTTAGTCTCTTTGCAATTTCTTCACGATCTCTTAACGATTTCTATTATGTCCCATGAAAATCGTTATTACGATCTTTTTGCAATCTTTTTACTACCTATTTGGCCCTTTTATCTTTATTTTTACTTTTTCTTCAGGATCAGTGTAAAATCGAAATCATAATGGGAGTTACTCGGGAACTGCTTACCAGTGTCTGTTTTCTGCGTCAACTTCTTTTCTCGCTCGTAGTGCAAGATCCACGGGACGCCGCAGACTTGTCGCAAACATAAGCAAGAAAGACCACCTTAATAAATGTGTTCAAATTCCTTTATTTGCATTATTTAATGCTGCTATTTGATAAAAAAAAAAAAAAAAAAAAAAAAACAGAAAAACAGAAAACGTGTACAAGGCAAACAATTCAAGAAATTTACGGTTAAAAATTCAAGGTTTTAGAAGAAAGAAAAAGCGAGTGTCACTTCACCTTTTACAGCTTACCGGAGTCTAGTTATCTGATCTCAAAACCTATTTATTTTGTCCCATACAAGAGCATTAAAAGCTTAAGACTGAACTCGAAACAACAAAAATGCTAACAGGCGACTGATTTGGCATTCAGTGTGTTGAGTCAAAGCATACAAGAGGCTGTAGACATTTGCCACGTGACCTGACCAAACTAACCAATTGAAACAAACGCGTTTATTTTTAACCAATCAAGATCAAGGTAAAAACCAATGGCTGCTTGGTTTGCGCACGTTTTCCCGCGCTTGGCACCGGTTGCACGTGTTTGACGTCGTCTTCTGATTTGTTCATCGCCCTGCTCGCACATTTCTCGTGACTGCTTTAATTTGCGCGGCGCACGTTTATGAAACATTACAAACCTCCTGCTATTTCATCACTTCATCGAGACAACACTTTCCAAAACTTGGAAAATTGTAAGGCAATTTTTTTTTTAAACTAAAACAGCGAACCCCTCTTTTGGAATTATCATCCTTTTTTCATGAAAAAAGAAATAACCACCCAAGACGCAACAATCAATGAATACCTGGCAGTTTTCAAGTAAATGATTATCCCGATTCATTTTTGAAATGACTGTCCGCTCTACTGCAGAGCTTTCTCAATTCGTGATCACAAATGTCTTTATAAAATACAATAATTATATAAATACAAAATCGTCAAAATTTTACAGATTCAGGCCTATTTATACTTCGTGTTTTAGTCGCGTCAACAAGAACTAACGCATCGCTGTAAATTAGCTATACAACCAAACAAACATCCATTCCCCCACAAAAACCTACTGAGATTGCCATGATAGAAGGATTGTGGATTCCAGTGCAGTTCCAGTACCGCTCATAACAGTTCTGTGCCTACCCTAAGAATCCCAAAATCCCATTCAGCATTGACCTTGATTTTTCGTGCAAGTTGTGCTCTCATTGGTCAGAAATAAAACTGGATCAGCTGGCTCAACTGGTTTGGTACACAATGTCGGTTAACATGGGTAGGTATGAGTTGCAGTTGAGAAAGGGTCGAGTTCCAGTACGCTGTTAAGCGGTCTTATTGACCAATCACAAGCGGTCTAAGCCATGAACATTAAAACTTAAAACTCGAACACCACTGCAGGATCTAAACACCAAGATCTAAACACTTAAATAATGTGATAACCTCTAATGTTAAAATCAACTGCAAATGCATCAGTGACATCAACACAACGGACAAACAGTAGACTGATCGTACTAAACAGAATGTCGTCTGCTTCGACTCCAGGCGCCTCTCTTCAGTTGAGGGTGGTGCGTATGGTGTTATGGGACTGGCAAGTCGCGCGCCCTGTTTTCCCGCCTTTTCCACAAACTAAAAACATTTGCGCCTGGTGACGAGACAGACGTGCTGAGGCTCCTGAGTGCAAACAATTTAACCTATCAGAGCGACTTTCAATTGAGTGTCGTAGGACTAAAACTAAAGCAATTATTCTGGCCAATCAACACAAACGTAAACAGATAAGTAAACCAATCAGAACTTGAAAAAAGTACATGTAGCCGGCGCTAAGCGCGGGAACACGATTGGTTCAAAGTTTTGCCTCTCATTGGTTGAGAAAGTGGCGCGAGTTTTGCCAGCCAATCAGAGCGAAGTAAAGCAAACGCGAACTGCTTACCACACTCAAATGAAAATTGCTACACTGGAATCAATCCTTCGGTTTAGACACTTTAAGATCAGTGCTGAGAAGCAACCAGGAAGCGTATACACAAAACACGAATAGCGTGCACACAGAAGCCTCAGTCATTAAGAATATGAAAAAATATTAACAGAATTAAGAACTAAAACTTTGCTTGGTTATTAAAGGATTACAACGATTTCAGAACAGTGCCCTTGGCAATTTCTGATTATCCCACAAGCAGCCATTTGATGGACACATAGGGAAGGCAAATCTTCTTGCGCTCAATTCTTAGGACACACAAGATCCTTCCTTGCCGAGGAAGGACTGGGACTGGTCACATGACCTGCATTATCCACCGGCTATCGTCCTCTTGGCCCGGCAACGTCTGATGTGTTGCTGAACAGGATGGTCGAAAACGATCACGTTCTCTCCTATGGAAGAGAAAACAGTACTCGCCTCTTGATATTTCACTCTTCTTAATTCCTCACTTTGGAAACCACTGGGATCTAGAGTGCCACGTAAGGGATTGTGGGATTGTATGGTGGACGCGATTGTTAGTCCCCCAAACAACCCCACAATCGCTTGCGCGGCCACTCCGTCCCAGTCCTTTCAAAAGTGAGGTGTATATATAGAAACATTGAGTTTATTTTCTCACCAATGGACTGGCCCACACGTAGCAATCTACAGACTGTAGGTGGGCCAGAGTAACGACAACTGGATGAAGGTCATGTTTACGAGCTTAAAGTATTAAATTGAAAACGAAAGTGTTTAGGTGGTCGTAGAAACTTAAAATAAAGACCGTTTTGCAAATATTTATAACTATTTAGTTTCGTGGAGATCAAATTATTCAATCTGTAAGCTTAGATGGGCTTGGATTAGGGCGATTTTCAATTGAGTGTCGTAAACCAAAACCAAAGCAATTACTCTGACCAATCACAACAGACACAAACAGCGCAATGAACCAATCAGAATTCGACGCAATTACATGTGACTGACAAAAAGGGCGGGAAAATACGCGCGTGCAAGTCGCGATTGGTTTTGCTTCTCATTGGTTGAGAAAGTGGCGCGAGTTTTGCTGGCCAATCACAGAGCGAAGCAATGCAAAACCAAAGCAAAAGCAATTTACGTTCGACACTCAATTGAAAACCGCTCTATTGCGTGACCATTCAAATGAAATTGGCTGAGCATTTTAAGTTGGGATTCTTTAGTTAGTTTTGAAACAAGGCATTATGTTAAAGCTAACGATACAAGCACCCACCTGTGGTGGTTTTATTGGTATAGCAGCAGTTGGCCTGCGTCTTGTTTGTTGTTGCTGAGACGGCTCAACTTGAGGTTGTTGCGATTGCTGCTGTTGTTGCATAATTGCCGCTTGTGGAGGATAAAATGCACCTCCGCCCTGCATTGGCAGACCGTACATCTGCAGAGGGAAACTAATGTTCACAAAGACACCCTGTTCGAGATGCTAAATAGTGAAACTGTAGTTTTGATGTCAGGTAACAAGGATGGATTTACAATATCAACGGCAGGCAAATTAACATCAAGTGTGGATCTGGAGTAAAAAAAACCTGTTAAACAACTCCACCTTGGCAGTAAAGTAATTAGTCCTTGTTTCTCTATAAGCAATAGTTTTTTTCCCAATAGACATTGCATTTTATATTTTTCTATTATTATATTTTAATATTCTTATAGCTTTTAGGTGATCTGCTTATATATGGGGTCTTGGACTCCCTTGCAGTTCATCCTTTAGCGTGTTTTTTTAATGGTTATTTACTAGTGTTTGTGCCATAAATTGTAATAAATAAATAAATAAATGTTGAAAATTTTTCGCTTAAAGCTAAAATTAGGGGTGTTTCTAAAAGGTTATAGTGTTGCCATGGTAACCTATTCAGTGGAAAAAATGCATAACTTGTTCACTTATGATTGAGCATTTGTTTGATACCACTTGATAATCAATCAAAATAAAAGTACTGGAAATTGGTGTGAGCCACCTTACATGTAAGTAACTATTAATCTGCAAAAATAAAAATTATCAGTTTTTGTTGTAAACTCACTTGCTGACCCATGAAAGGATTCAGTCCTACACTCATCATTGGAAACCTTCAATAAAACAACACTGTATCATCAGTGTGCAGTTATATGATTGAATAAAGCTCCAAATGAAGTCGTTATTGCTCTGAAAATGCAGCAGCATTTCACTGCCCTGAATTCTATATCTTGAAAGTGAACAAAAATTGCTTTTTCTAATACAGCAATTAATGTCCACCTCCTGTACTCTCGTTTTAATTATTTTATCAAGGATAATGAGATTACACAGGAATTCTAATTACCATATCAATAACTCAAATAAATGCCATTGGAATAGCAACTTCTCTTAAAGTGGTAAAACATAAATATTACAAAACTTGTGTAAGGGAACATTTATACTGTATGCCTGTATTTCAATTATGGTACTCACACTGTAAATCATACAACACCTACAAGTGCTGTTTTATCTTTAAAGTACCATGTATTACTCACTGTGAATTGTTGAATATCATGGGTTGGCCTGGGAAGGACTGGACTCCAGGATAGTTATGATGCTGTACATAACCAGCTGATGACTGTGGGCTCATCCCTGAAGGCACTATATTAGGCTGGGGAACTGGGCCTAGCGAAGAGGGTTGCATTCCTAAACACCAATGAGATGGAGGAAAGAGCTGTTTTGCAATGCACTCATCAATATTCAACTGAAGGAGGCTATGATGTTGTAACACTTTAATTTTGCTTTACTAAAGGTTTCCCCCATCAAAACTTCACATGCTGTGGCTCAAAAAATGGGTCAAATATCATAACTCCTCTACTACTTCACACTCTACAATATTAATAAATAGCCACCATTTTTAGAGGGAGAAAGTTATCAAGTCCCATCCACCCTCCATTTCCCTCCCATGTTTTCCAACACAATCAAACTACAATAAACAACAGACTTTATTACTTAATTATGAACATTGCACTTGATGTGCATTGATCAAAGTATGGTTGGTTTATCTACATGGCGGTAGCTAGGAACACACTAGTCTGATCTTCATCTTTGGCTGCATGACCTATAAATAAATGTGCTTCAGCTTTTCCACTTTGCCTTCTAGTTCCTCAAGCAGAATTGATACTACTGTTACTAGGTTATGTATTAAGCAGATTACCGTAAAAGCTCTATTAAGCCCCCATCTCTATTAACCCTGCCTCTCTAATAAGAACCCGTTTGGAAGTAGGTTTTTGTAATAAGCTCCCCTCTCTAATAAGACCCCTGCCCTTTGGGACATGAGATTTTGTTATTACTCCCTCCAATTTCCCCTCTCTATTAAGCCCCCCTCTCTAATAAGCCCCCTGTTAATGAGGCCTGAAATTGAATAAGCCCCTGGGGGCTTAATAGAGCTTTTACGGTAAGCGAAGACAATATGACGACAGTGATGTTGGCGAGCGCAGAACTAGAAACCGTCTAGATCAATGGAAGAATGGCAAATTGAGCACTGAAAGTCGCAAATAGTCCTCTCTGTGCCTTCTTGCATTCTCATTTGACGTTGTGTTGTCTTTGCTAAATCTTCCTATTATTACTATACTTACCTTGCTGAGCTTGCATCTGTAACTGCGCTGCCAGCATTTGCTGTTGTTGTTGAGGGCTCATACCAGGCTGTGGTGCTCTTGGTCCAGGCATGCCCTCGGCACTCATGCTCTGTTGAGCTGCAACAGCTGCTGCAAGCTGCTGGTGCATCATGGTCTCATGCTGGAGAGCTCCCATTGGTTGAGGACCAGGTGCAGCTAAAGGTATCCCAGCAGGCATTTCAGGTTGATCTCCTATTACACAAAATTAAGGGGTGTTTCATAATAAATTATAATTTATTTCAGACACACTGTAATCAAAATTATGGGAGATCGATAATGTTGTATAAGTTTCAGCTGAAATAACATCTTCAGTGAGGAGTTTGAATTTGCTGAAGAAATGTCTGAGAGTTGGAGAAAAGCCTGATGATTTCTTTCAATTTTTCATCTCCAAAGAAGTGATTTCAACTGCAACATGTTTAACTGGAAGGAAAAGAATTAACTTTACTGCTCACATTGACATAAGTAGATTCTGTCACACTGGGCGTTTGGATGTTTTGTAGACTTCATGGTGAAACAAAATTACTTTAAATACACCAGTGTAACTTGTACTTAACTTCAAATAACTTGGGAAACAGCTGCTTTAGTTACAGAAATTTACTGGTATATGTAACATCTTAAAAATTTCTTAACCCTTGATAGCTCAAACAGTTTTTATCTTGTATAGGGCTGCAACGATACACCAATACACTGGTACACCACAATATTTCTTGTCAATGTATCATCTTGTCAATGTATCATCGTTATGATAAAATGCAAAAAATAAAACGTCAAAAATGAGTCCTTGCCCAAGTTCTGCATTTTAGCCATTGTATAGCAAGTCATTAAACAAATGCTGAAGCAAGATCCATCCTTTGCGCACTGCATTTGCATGTTATTGAAGATGGCAGACCAACAAATGTATGCGTAGTTCCAATACTTTAGTAAGATTACTTGGTCACTTGTTACATTCAATAATGCATTGTACCATGGTACTTATATCAAGATGCATATCCTATCGTGAGAAAATTTATCATTGCAGCCTAATCTCATAACAGTACTGGTTCACAAGATTCTACTACATATACATACCAGTAATAAAGATATTTTTTTAATGTACAATAATTATTATATACATTAAAAAATACTGATAATATTAATTTTTCCCAGCAGTGCATAATCTGCATCAAGCCCTTGGTAATTTATTTTGTAAGAACCTTGTAGTTGAATTGCCACAATTAAAAATAAATGGTTTGGTTTTGGAATATTACTGTCTATGGCTTGGTTCCTTTTTCAATTTGAGGTGACAGTTGCAATCAGAGAATTTCAACTTTGAACATGACATGTTCAAATGTGAAAAACTCTGATAGAAACTACCATTGTCATTGTACTTGTACTCTTAAATGTTTATTTAAGCACTGACGATAGAGTCACTTTAATAGAGTGCTTAAGTGTGATGT
>JAEMWC010000232.1:500000-570000 GCA_016490735.1 Pachyseris speciosa | reverse complement strand
ATCCAGGTCAACTACTATAGCAACCTGCAGGTTTTGATCACAGTCAACCCAGGATTAGCACTAACCCAGTTTAACTACTATGCAACCTGCAGGATTAACCCAGGATTAGTGCTGATCCAGGTCAACTACCATAGCAAGCTGCAGGGTTTGATCACAGTCAACCCAGGATTAGCACTAACCCAGTTTAACTACTATGCAACCTGCAGGGTTAACCTAGGATTAGTGCTGATCTGGGTCAACTACCATAGCAACCTGAAGGGTTTGATCACAGTCAACCCAGGATTAGCACTAACCCAGTTTAACTACTATGCAACCTGCAGGATTAACCCAGGATTAGTGCTGATCCAGGTCAACTACCATAGCAAGCTGCAGGGTTTGATCACAGTCCACCCAGGATTAGCACTAACCCAGTTTAACTACTATGCAACCTGCAGGGTTAACCTAGGATTAGTGCTGATCTGGGTCAACTACCATAGCAACCTGAAGTGTTTGATCACAGTCAACCCAGGATTAGCACTAACCCAGTTTAACTACTATGTAACCTGCAGGGTTAACCTAGGATTAGTGCTGATCTGGGTCAACTACCATAGCAACCTGCAGGGTTTGATCAGAGTTGATCCTGGATCAAATCTCTATCATCATGACATCTCCTTGGCCAAGAATTTTTGGAGAGTACACTCAGGAACCTTGAATTCTATGGCTCACATACATCATGATTCTACTACTTGGGTTGAGAAAAGGAAATGAATAATTGCCTTGTGGTCGTCTGGTGTAAAAAAGACACAAATGCAGATTGAAGTTGTTGGATGATCGCCACAAACTGTATTCAATATTCTTCAACACAGGATGTATTTTCCCGGTAAACCAGGTTCATAGGAACGAACAGTTCTACTTCCGATGTCACTGAATTTGTAGAACACTGTAAAATAACTAAACCTAGTACTTACAACTCAGAAATCAGGCAATTCAATCAATATTTATGAATGTTTTCAATGACATGTCTTTGTATGAAACTATCATTTCTTCATCGTTTACACCTAGAAGAGCTGGAATAGATTTTTTCACACGATCGAGCAGCTCACTGTAGTTGCTGAGTGGCTCCTCAATGAAGAAACTCGCAAATCTATCCTCAAAATACTGCAGCAGCACTTGAAAATCACAATAAGTCGTAATCACGAGGTACAAAATGAACTGAGCAACTTGCTCACGCCGGTTGCAACTTGCTCCACTCAAACTGTCAATCAAATTACCAATGTTGCAGCAGTTTGCAAGGTTGCCGTCAAAAGAACATCCGGTTTGACTGTAAAATGACATTTGTTCGTTAGTACCTCTTACGAACCTTGTCTTCTCGGTCTGTACTGTAAGTTACGGACCAAGTTTTTTCCTGTTGATTTATGGCCCAAGTGCTTAATGGGAAAAAATGAGGATTCGTAACTTACAGTACAGACTGAGAAGACAAGGTAGAATATGACCCACAAAATTGACCAATCACAGCAGGCATACTAAGTGAGAGAGATAAATGTCTGTATGAAGTTGTTCTCCCATTCCACTTGTTACTGGATTAAAGGATTTTCATTGCTCTTGGTTTGTTCTGTATTCACCTTTTGCTGCATGTTGACATTCATTCATTATTTAACAAATAAAAAAGCCTTAACAGTGCTTTGTTCTGTTATAAAGCACGCAAGGAAGTGACGAGAGCACGAAAGAAGTAGGAAGAAGCACGAGCTGCAGGCAAGAGCTTCTAACTACTTCTTTCGTGCTCTCGTCACTTCCTTGCGTGCCTTATAACAGAACAAAGCATGGTTAAAGCTTTTTTATTTGCCTTATAATAAAGAATTTCCTAATTTCCTCGCACATCCAGCTAAAACGTTTGGAAAACTTTATTTTCCAAATCCTACGAGTGGCGTCAGCCGTGCATCTGTACTCTCATAAGGCACGCTAAAACAGACCAATCACAATCCTTTTAGAATGGCTCAATACATTTCATTGGTTAAACACGACCAAAGCTGTCAAAATGTCAAACCATCAAAGTTCAGAAACCATCAAAGTGCAAGTTGTTTTTTAGTCTAAAATCACGATCAAAAAGCAAATTATTCAGTGAAATTTGGCGGAATTTTGGCTCATGCATTCACTAAAAAAGGCATAATGAACAAGAGCTAGTTTTAAAAGATACTCAAGAAGGTGAATGGTCAAGTGAAAAAAGAAAGTGCAAAAGATTTTACTCGTGAAAAGCTTAAAACTTGGATTGGCTTGCATGGCGCCTGGCGTAGCAGGATTGTGTGGTTGAAAAACAATGATGATTCCACGGTATCTTGCAGCTCACCAAAAAGGGTCACAGAACAATTTACCATTAATGGGAGGAACGAGTAGTTCAAACTTGGAGGACGAAGTTCTTTCTTTGGACAATCCATTTGCTATGTTTACCGATGCATGTTTTTTAAGCAGATGTGTTTTTTCAAGTGATGGAAACCTCTACAACAACAGGTGAATTAAATAAATTTCAGCTTTGAACATTTGGTGTAATTGTTGTTACTTTGCTCAGGACTGAAACTCTTATTTATCTCTCGACTGGATGTAAATAGTAATCATCTACACTCGTTTTGGACGCAAATTAAGAAGTAAGCTTAAGCTTAGTTGAACTGTTTTTTCGTTTGCTTTGCGAGCAAACGAGTGATTTTACTCTGGCTTGGCCGACTGTTTTTTGACATGCCGCAGCAATGTTAAGAAAGTTTGCCCTTATGTTATTAACACGTAATTGGAATGAGTCCTCATAAACCACTTGTGTTTTCAGAAGTTGCTGAAATTGCCCTTGTCGCTGCATGACTCGGATAGACAATTTCAGCAACTTCTGAAAACATGCTTGACATTAATCCTTAATTTTCAATGCTGTTATTTGTGGTGTTACTTGCAGCAACATCTTCCAAATCCATTGAGGGTAACCACTCGTTTTCATACACATTTTCTAGGTCATACAAGACGTCTGAGTCAAAATAAAACCTGAGGGAAAAAATTCAGATTTTCATTTAGGTCCATGGCGTGACACTGTAGCTGCCCATGCATCTGTACTCTCATAAGGCACGCTGTTTTAACCAATCGGAGCGTGCGTTATATCAAAACTTTATTATAAATTGTGTATATTTTACATTTGGGCTTCTAAATTGTGGTCATTATAACAAGGATTTCATTATATCAAGGTTCTTTATATCAAGGTTCTGTTCTATACATTTTACTGCAACTTTGGCCGGGCTGAAGAATATCATTCATTAGTATATACCACACAAGTGAATAGTACATAATATTCTGAATGGCTAGCTTGGAGGTGAATAGCAAGTACATTCACCTCTGAGCAAATGGAGAAAAACAAAATGGCTTCCCATTTTGCATTTGTTGCTCTATTGTTAGACATAAAGCAACTTTTCAATCGGCTGATTATTCAACTTGTGTGGTATATACTAAAACAATAAAAAAGTTATTATTCACCTCAGTGTAGGTCAAAGTGGTGGATATGTTGTAGGTCAAAATAAAATTCAGGTTAAAATGATTTTAACCTAGGTCAAAATGAAATGCCTTTGTATTCTAACCCTAATTATTTAAATAAATCATGAATAATTAGGGTTAAAAAACAAAGGAATTTGATTTTGACCTAGGTTAAATTCATTTTGACCTGAATTTCATTTTGACCTACAACAGATATTTACCTTGCACGGTGAATAATATTTATTGTTAATTATACCAAGGACTTTGTTATGTAGAGGTTCATTAAATCACGGTTCCACTGTAAAAAGGTATCATTAATGTACTTGCATGCATTCCATCCAGGAATACTAATACTACTAATCACTTCATACTCGGCATCCCATCCAAGGGAGAATAATAACCCCTATCATCAAATGCTGAGTGTAACACCATTACTGCTACTGTTTTTACCTCATCATCTTCTTCATCAAATTCTTCTACTTCTTGTTCCTCATACTGTGCAGTGGAATCTTCATTGTTAACATCACCATCATATCCGACTTCTTCTCCTTCTTCCTCTTCAGCATCTGCAAACAAATACAATGAGGTCAAAAAATAAGAAAAATTAACACTGAACCTTAAATAGCAGTTACTAGTTTGTAAGGATAATTCCGTATATAAATGCAACAACTTTGTTATCAAAAACTAGCACCTCACTACCACCACAAGAAAGTGCTGCTTACAAGCTTTCCATTGAATTGCTCTTGTTTGTATTTTTTTCTTTAATTTTCACATTGGGAAGTTTCAAAGAAATGATAATGAAGGAACGGTTAAAACAGTGGACTGTCTTAGAGCTCACTGAAAATGTATTTTTCGTTCTATGTCCAGTCCCAGCATTTTCATTCAAGTAGTCGTAACCAGGGATTTTCTCCACTGGCTCAGAAAGTTAGAACCATTTTTTAACAGCAAAACAATGCTGAGTAACAATGATTTGAATGGTCACAGGACATAAACATGTGTCTTCTCCTCAATGTTGTCACACATTTGCTACGGTACAAGTTGCGTGATTAAACATGCTGATCATTCGCTACATTCTCAATTAGTAATAATATTGGTTACTACTGGGACTTAATGGGTTGAGGATTGCAATTATAATAACACTGCAAAGCATAATAATCCTTAATATGCATAATAATCCTTCAACCATACTTTAAAGAATAATACATGCTGTAAATAATGTTGAGTAAATAAATAAATACACACTAACAGGAATGTGCTGATCAATAACTCTCAGTTAATTACAACACAACAGAGATTTTACCTACAAATGCACAAATTAGAATCATACTGTATGCGCAGAACAACTATCAATATAGTTCAACCCCTTTTAAGTGGCCACCCTCAGGGAAATGGATTGTGGCCACTTAATTAATAGAGGCTGGCCACTTAATAGAACCAAAAACAATAGAACCATCATCAGGACTTGGATTACTGGCCTCCTAATAGAGTGCTGAAGTGTGACATCACAAATATTTGAATATTTGAAAATTTATTATGGGATTTGTTGAGATAAGAGCAAGACGAAAAATGCTAACTTGCCAAAAATCAGTATTTAAAGGCAAATTGGCTCTGAGATATTAGCACCATTATGCTCTGCTGACTCCATACAAATCCTTCTAAATTTGACTCAGATCATAACATTATGAACTGAGTAAAATTTTGAAGGAGTTGTATGGAGTCACTCTATTAGAGCATAATGGTACTAATACCTCACTCTCAAACTGTAAGAAAATGCTAATGTTTGGCAAGTAGATCTTTTTTCTCATGTTCTTTCTGAACATCCAAACAAATCCCATAATTTCACAAATTTAATTTTTGTGATGATATCACTTTAGTAATATATAGGGGGTGGCTGTTTAACCCTTTCCTTCCTAAGAGTGACTAATAGATTTTACTCTGTCTAACACTAGATGATTTTACTTGTCAAAGGGAGGCCCCTTAGGGTTTAAAGGGTTAATAGGTGACCACTTAATAGGGGTTTGACAGTAGTGTCAAAGAAAAATAAGGTGGACTTAAGCTTTAATTTGAAAGAAGAAACAAGAAAATTAATAACCTCTGAAACCTGTACCACTTCAATAGCAGTCCTTACCTTCAAAGTTTTCTTCTTCCACATGCTGTTTCTTGTCTTCCTCCTCTCTTTTCCTTGCCTCTTCCCTCTCCCGAGTGAAATCAGCAGCATTCTTTCTTGGCTTCTTAAGCTCCTGTGCTTGGCCTCTTCCCCTGCCCCTCCCTCTAAGTTTACTGTAACTGTGGGTGGCACTAGTGGGGGATGTTTTGGCTTGTGTCTCAGTGGACAGTGAAGACTCATCTTGTTTTACTCTTTGGTCATCATTTCTTTGGTTCCTTCTTGTAATCGTTTCTCGTGTGTCATTTCTGTATAACATGACATTGAAGGGGTCATTTGTAATCTGTTTCACAATCCTCGCCATATTTGCATTTATTCTTGTCTCTTTGGTGCTTATCTTCCCTGGCAAATTGTTATTTTACTGTTTCCCATCATTTCAACTAGGCATTTTTTTTGTCTCTAATAATAACCCAAACTCTGCTCTGCTCCAAGAGGTTTTTCTCCGGGTACTCTGGTTTTCCCCTCTCCTTAAAAACCAACATTTCCACCACACAACCCCACAAGCTAGCAGCTTTAAATTGTAACTGTGTATAAATAAATTTTCTTTACCTTTTTACCTTTTTTCAACCAACTTGGATTTTCCAGGTGAACAAAAGCTTGGGTGGGGAAAAAACATCTTTGGGGGTGGGGGATGGGGAGCAAGTAGAGGTAGCATTCCCCTTCCCCTGTGCCCATAGTGGTTTTGTCCCCTCTCCAGCTATCACTCACTCAAAAATCTTAACTGAAAGCTGGCAGCATTCAAAAGGTTCAGCCTCAAACAATAAACTACATGTACATTAATTTTATTTAACATCTCATTTTGTTAATAAGCAAGTTTCATTTAGCATTTGAGTCCTTCACAACAATCTTGTTCTACTCACCTATCATACCTGTCCTTCTGGGGATCACCAAATCCTCCACCGCGTCTATTTTGCCCTCTGTTTTCCTCATTTTGTCTTCTTCCTTGTCGTTCACCCCTGCCACTTTCATCAAACTGTCTCCCTCGACCATCAGTATTACCCCTTCCTTCACTCCTTCCCTTGTCATCTCTCCTGCGTGGCCTTCTCTCTTCTTGGTCACGTTCATAATTTCTCCTTGTGTCCCTGTCGTCATCACCTTTCCTTCTATCAAGATCTCTCCTTTCATTATAAGTCCTATTTCTATTGCGCTCAGGTCTTTTATTCTCCTCATAATCCCTTTCTCTTTCATCATAATCCCTTCGTCCTCTTCGATTTCTCTCATTTTGTTCTTTTACCTCCATGTCAGCATTCTCCACTTCATCACCCCAGTTTTGTCTTTCATACTGACTCCTTCCATAGTATCTCCCATCATCATCACCTCTGCCATGTTGTCTTCCTCGTCCCCCTCTTTCTTGCCTTCCAAACCCACCTCTTCTTCTATCATTATCTTCCTCTGAATCTTCAGATGTCCTTCGTCGTCTTCTTTGCCCTGAGTTTTCATTCCTTAGTCTTCCCTCTGGAGCTCGATTTTCTTTATTTCTACCACTGTCTTGAAATTCCTTATCATCCATTCTCATTCTACCTCTACCACCTCGTCGACCTCCTCTGACAAACTCTTCCAGATCATATCTTCTTCTCCCACGACGACCACCTCCCCTTTCAAGCCATTGAGCAGTGGCCTACAAATTGAAAACTCCATTGAGACCAAGATTTGAAAATATTCCTAAATATAAATGTCTTGAAAACTTGTCCTTATAAAAATGTTTTGTTTTCCAAATGCTCATTAACCCTTTCACTCCCAAGGGGTTGCCCTTTGATGAGTAAAATCGTTTGGCATTAGACAGGGTAAAATCTAGAATGTCTTTCTTGGGAGTGAAAAGGTTAAATGACAGTGTTTTCAGACATTTTAAAATTCATCATAAGGTAACTCTTTCTACGAACAAAGCCTTAGTGCCTTATTTAGAATGATGCTATCATTTCTTGTACTGGTACCTAAAGTTCACAAATGGCATGATTGGATATTACATTGACTTTGTCATTTTTAGCCACATTCATCAAGCATCACATTTTCAAAAAAGTGCCTTTTCACAAATTTTTAAATTATCTTTTTGGGATGAAAATGATCACTAGTTTGGATTACTTAAGTTTGGATAATTCAGAGCTCTGTAATTATCAATGTGCTGGTTGTGCAGTACCAATAATGAGGCCTTCCAAGGGGTAGAAACAACAAGCAACATGGCTCTGAAAAAAGGCAACAATCTTTTCCAACGACAACCAACAGAAAGTGGCAGAAAAAGCATGACAGTTTGTGACAGAGATAATTCATTTTCCATTCTTCTGTTTTCTTTGTGACAGTGACATCTGTCTTTAACAAAACAAGTGACAGACAGAGTCATAAACAAGCAACAAAGCAACACCAGACCACTCCTTGGAAGGCCTAACTAATACATGTCAACTAACCTCCAGTTCGTCTTTGGTTTTCGGACCCTGTTCATCTTCACGGTACAGATCGTGCTCCCATTTGTCTGTAGTTTTGTCCCATAATTTCCGATTTGTCGGCTTTCTCCTATCACAGACAAAAAAATAAGTCAAAGTCTCATTTTGTTGCCAGACTAAGTAAGTCAAAAAGTTCCAAAGGGAAGTAGCTAATTGAGAATGTCATGTCTCTGCTTTGTTATGTATAATGAATAAAGTTGCTGTTGTTGCATTGATATGGTTAGCAGGGCTTACATGTAGTTGCGCATCTTAAAGAATAGAGAGAAAGAAAATTACTGGCTTATACGCCGGTAGTCATTGTCAAAGATGTTGTTGACCATTCAGAATGAATGAATGAATGAAACCATAGTTTAAAATGATCTTGTTTTATTTCTTACCTAAAGATATGTGTAAGTTTAGTCTTACAGTCTCACAAAATCTCAATTTTGCCATTTGCAATTTCTCATAATAATATCTGCATCTTTACATTGGGTTTTCAGGAAACATATTATACAGTGGAACCTTGATTTAATGAACCTCTACATAGATGTATATAACAAAGTCCTTGATATAATGAACAATGTATTCTTCAGCCCAACCTTCCAGTTTGAAAATGCATGGAAAAGGACCACGATATAACAAACCCTCGATATAATGAACCAATTTCCCTAGTTCCGTGGCACATTGTTAAATTGCAGTTCCACTGTAATTATATAATATTTTTTATTTATAATCATAACAAAATCAAGCACAGGCGAGTGATTTACGAATTCTTCGAGTGTTCTTCCAACATCCCAAGTGGTTTATCAGCCTACAAACCATACAAATGTGTGGTATATTGCTTTTATATAATAATCCAGAAGACGCACAAAATTTCCATGAGTTTACTGGCACAACAAACCATGACTGATTGACCAATCAGAGCGCATGCATTGATTTTGCTATTATATAAATCTTGATATCAGTACCTTTCTTCTTCTGGAGTATCTGACCACCGGTCATCATGGCCCCAGAATGTTGTTCTACGGGGAATTACGGCTGGATTCCACTTTTCCTCTTCCGCATCCTACAGAGCAAAAATGCAAATTACACTTGAACAACCTGAACTATCCAGACTCACTGGGACTCCTGGATCAAAGCCCAGATCTATGGAAATATTCAACAATCCTGGCAGAAAGGAGAGCTTGCTTTGAAGGCCACTGCTTCAGAGCCAAAGATCAGCTCATTATTAACATTCTTCTCTGGACACCACTGTGCCCAAATAGAGGAAGTAAACCCCTCACCTCTCCCAACACTACTGGGCTCATCTTTATTTGGGAAAGAGAACTTGGGAGAGCAGTTATAGCATAAAAATAAGACTTAGTGGTGAGACAGAGCAACATCCATCTTGACAGCAGTTGAAGGATGCTGATGATGATGAGGGACTCATGGTACAATGTAATGGCTATGGTACAAAATATCAGAGTGGGGTGAGATTAGACGTCAGCCTGTAAAGCATTTGAAGATCTTAACTCTTGTTTCTGAAGCCTTTAAATTTATTCTAAACGAGCTAACTGCCATAAACAAAGCCTTTTTAAATTAATGAGGAAACAAATCTCTGCTAAAAGGAGCTACCTTTGCCTTGTTAATATTCACAAAGAAACTGATGTTACAGAGGAAAGTGTATAATCAAATAATCTAGAATATTAATGTAAACATAGCTGAGCTTCCACAAAAAAAAAACATTTAAATTAAATAATCAAAAGCCGATTTTTTTTAAAACATAAACTGTATATGTATCAATAATAATTTAACTTACCTCAGTTTTCTTGCAGAATACTGACAGTGATTTTCATAATAAAATAAAACAACGACAACAACATTGAAATTGGAGACTATTTTCAACAAGAAAGAAATTGAACTTTTTCCTAGTTTTGATTTAGTTTCTGTTCACCTGTTCATCTCCTTTGTCCTTTATGTGGCTTTTGTTTTCTTCTTCCTCCCATTCGTTTTCTACTTTTTTGTCCTCATTCTGTTTTCCCTCATCCTTAGCAATGTCGCCTTCATCCTCTACTATAACATCATCTTCATCACCTTCATTCTCCTCTTCTTCTTCACTCTCCTGTTTGGGTTGACAATAATATTATTGAAGAAAAAAAAGGACAAAGAAAAAAAGGTAAAAAAGAGAAATTAAAGCAAAAAAGGAAAAAGGAAGAAATTATTATTGACTCAGTTGATTTAAAAACCCCTTGCCAATGTACAATTTTCAAATACAGAATTCCATCTCAGTAAAAAACTTTCAACAAATATAAGGCCTAGCCTCCTTTGCAGCCTATGTTTGTGTTGGTCCTATTCTCCCACCCCACCAACATCTGCTGAACCGAGCCATACATTCCATTCCAGGAACTGACCAATCATGTCGTGGCTTTTAAATTTTGGTGGCTAAGTTTCCGTGGCCCCCTTCACAGCCATTGCCTGTGTTGGTTCTATTCTCCCTCCTGAATGGATACTCAGACACAATGGGAATGGAATGTCCGTTGGTGGGGAGGGAGAATAGGAACTGACACAAACAACAGTTGCGAAGGAGGCTACGGGAACTTAGCCACCGAAATTTAAAAGCCACAATGTGATTGGTCAGTTCCTGGAATGGAATGTTTGGCTCGGTTCAGCAGACATTGGTGGGGAGGGAGAATAGGACCAAACAAACAACGGCTGCGAAGGAGGCTAATATAAGCCCAGTAATTTTGTTCTTGGAATGGAAATTACTGTAACATCGCTCTGCTTTAGCATAAGAGTTAGTTACTATATAAAATTTTTAATAACATTCTTTTCTGACTTTGTGCTCAATGACTTAAAGGTCTGACTAAGGAGCATCAGCCAGACTTTTCTAAGAACTTAAAGATCTACAATCAGAAAAGTTCCTGATGCTTCACTGACCAATTTCCTTTGCTTTGATAGAAACAAATACCAAAAGGAATATTTCATGCTTTATCATATTATTTTAGTTTTAAGTTTATGGTGTAACTCTAGAAGTAGCTAAGAAGCTAATTACAAGGGCGATTTCCCCCTCCATTTGTGAGAACTAGCTGACCAGACTGGTCCATTGTGCTATTTCAAAGGGCTAATTCTACTTATTCTCTAGTTCAGAAGTACAACACGCCATTTTCAAAGGATTTGAAGATCTGGAGAATAACAAGTACTCCAAATTTGTGCATCAGCATTCATGAAATGGCCAATCTGGCCGGCCTGTTCTGACAAAATGGAAAGCACCCTAAGAATATCTACTCAAGCTGTCAACCAAACTATGAGCTACTGACCTCTTTGTCACCAGCACTGCCATCAGTATGTGATTGCGCTGATCCAGATTCCTCAGATGTATATTCGCTATCAGATTCAGTGGCACTCTCGTATTCACTTTCATCTTCAGAGCCAGAAGGGTCTTCCTTTTCATTCTTTTCACTCACAGCTGAAGACTGTTGATCCTCAGAGCCAGGAGTTTCAACATTAGCTTCCTGACCCTTGCTTTTATTTTGAGCCACTCCAGCAGCAGCCTTGATTTCAGGTGAAGGCTCAGGGTCTTCTTGAACTTCTCCAACCTCACTTTCATGCTGATGCTTAGGTTCCTCTTTTTTTGGCAACCTCATTGTTGTGTTGAGGCTCTGTATCATCTCCCTCCCCATTTACTTGAAGCTTGTCATCAGGTATTACATTTTCTGTGCCAGAATCAAAAGATGAAAGACTACCCTTAGTGCATGTTCAGACATAAACAAAAAGTTCTACCTGGTCACTACTGGGGTAATGGTTAAATTTGTTTTCACAAGGTACCTTGACAATTTCAAATCATTTGACAAAGCTTCAATCCTTGATAAAGGGGATTTTTGTTTTAGAAAATCAATAAAATCCTGGCATACAGCAACAACTGTTGCCGCTGACAACAATACATAACTCCTAACCCCTAATCCTTTAATTATTTATCAACAAAGATAATGCTTGTGTGAACTTTTTCGAGGTATGTGTAAGTTCAGTTTCCC
Source organism: Pachyseris speciosa (assembly GCA_016490735.1). Taxonomy (NCBI): domain Eukaryota; kingdom Metazoa; phylum Cnidaria; class Anthozoa; order Scleractinia; family Pachyseridae; genus Pachyseris; species Pachyseris speciosa. The sequence goes on along the minus strand of JAEMWC010000232.1, from coordinate 557,935 downwards.
CACAGGTTTTTTCAGGCCTACACTCTAACAGCAGATTCTTGCTTTGCTCTGTTTGGTGTAATGCTAGTTTAGTGTTTTTTAACTCTGGTACTTCATACCAGCTGCTGGTGTGAGCCACAGTGAACCCAAATGAACTTAATGGATTGTATGTCTGAGGTGTAGCAGAGTTGAAATTATGCATTGAAAGGGGGGGGGGAAGCAAGCAATATTATGCTACCACAATTTTGCTCACAAGTCATTTTGCTACCATGCTTAAAAATATTGACTTTATGTTTGTGTCCTAAGAGTGGGTTGGTGCAAAATATGTTCGATTAGCATGACTAAGACTAAGACATTACGTACCCACAAGTGTACTGCTAACAATTTATCAATCTTTGATATTCCCTTATCTATCCTACGGAATTGTTGTGTGGGGCCATGCTGCTCAAACTTACATTAATCATATTCTGGTCTTACAAAAGCGTGCACTTCACCTCATATACTTTAAATCTTATAGGTCACACGCCATTCCTCTTTTTGTCTTCTCTAACACTATCCCAATGAATATGCTTTATTTTAAATCTGTTTCAATACTAATGCACGATGTTTTCAATAAGCAAACCCCATGTAATATTTCTAATCTTTTTAATTGTTCAAATGAGTTGCATAATTACAATACAAGATTTTCTTTAGTAGGCAATTATCATATAAAATATTCAAGATGTAACCATCTATCAAAATCTTTTTCAAGACTAGGGGCCAACCCAAGAATTACGTAAATTATCGAAGTTTGTATTTAAGAAAAATCTACAAATCGACTCCTAACAAGTCTTAATGGAAGAGGACGATTATGTTGGCACACCTTTCCTAATCAAAAAATTTCAAAATAATCACTCAAAGTAGCTTTATCTAACTGCAATTGTTGTCTTATATATTTATTTACTTATTTATTTATTAATTTATTTATTCTATATATTTATTTATTTATTTATTTATTTATTTATTTATTCAACGTGCATGTATATCTATTTTATCTCTTCACTTATCCCATACTCACAATTATTATACTTACTCTTTAAAAAGTCCTACCCGCTACCCGCCTAGATTAGCCTTAGCTATTTGCGGGTTAGCGCTGTTTTTGTATTATGTCGTTAATTTTAATAAACTTGAACTTGAACTTGAATTTGTGTTTTGACCTGTGTTTGCATCGGGGGTTAACTGAGAAGCAAATCGACTGAGAAACCTTTCTATCGAGACGACTATATATGAAGCGAAATTGCTAATGAGAAGAGGAAAAACTAAACCATCTGTCGTTTTAATTAACTTACGTAACTTATTAGTGTGATATTGCATTATTACAAGCTTATAACATGCACATGACAAACAAACTTTGCGGCAATCCACAAGCTTTACAACACATGAAAACACTTGTATGGGTTATAAGGATAACTTTTTCCAGTACAAAAGTTCGAACATTCCAGAACTCAGCGCAGAACTTGAAAACGTGTTCGTTTAAGCTTTAAAAGTATAAACTGAGTGTCTTAGAAGGGCTTAGAACTTTTCTCACCTCTAAGAATCTTTTCGTTCACTGTAGCACCTTGTTCCTCAGCATGTACCTACCACATTCAGAGATGCGAACCAGTCAGCTTTTTTCAGTCACTTTAATGAGCTTATAAAGTTAAGCTTACGTTTTGAAGCTGTAAAATTTACAAACCTTTTCTCCGACTCTCGGAGACAATTCACCTGGTTCCAAGCCAACAGAATCCGCCATATTCGTATGTAAACCAAGTGACTAGCTTTATTTCGCAATCAGAATTCACAGGCAAAAATAAGGAGCAACTTTGCAGGCATTTATAAAATTTTATCCGAAACAAAAGTAATTGGAACGGCACGCTAGAGCCGCCATCTTGCAAAAATGCGCAAAAGTATATTACGCATATTATAACAACAGATATTGCTGACCTCGTGCAGGCTTAGGCGTGAGCGGGCTTCCGTCATTTCAGTCCATTTTAGGATCCATTCGAAGATTTGCGTTTAATTGGCAAAGTATTCTGAGATTTCCCTCATATTTTCATCGGCTCGAAACTTCAGATCTCTATTTTAGACCAGAAATGTAATTTTCTTCCACGGCCATATTGGTGTCCCTCAGGGCTCGGTTGCTGGAAGCATGGTTAGGATTAGCCAGTGGTTAAGATTAGGAGCCCATGAATAGGAGCTTCACTCTCCCTTACAAGCCCTTTCAGTCAACCTTTGCTCGCATCTTTTCTATTTTTAGAATGCTGCGGGTTGCTAAATTTGCACTGTTTAGAATGCCCAAGAGAAGGATCGGGACAACGCGCTCCCCACCTTTGGCCACAATTTTATTACGGATGCTTGTGTGCAGAATTTACTGGAAACAGATTTCCCAGTAAATTGGAGCCTCCTGCGGAATAAAGGAGTTCTAAAAATAGAAAGATACGCGCAAACGTTGACTCAAGGAAACAGTACATATGGAGGCTCCTATTCATGGGCTCCTGTTAAGATGTATTAAAACCTATAGGTTGTCAGGATATTTAACCCCGGTTAGCGCTAACCATGCTCCAGAGCGACACCAGTATGGCGGACCTCAGTATACCATGTCTTGTAATTTTCGCAAAACTATTTTCGCCATAAACTTGTTATTCTGGCGAGCACTATAGAGTCAGAAATCACTCTAAGTTGTTTCTCTTGACGTATCGTCCAAGACTCTGAACATTATTCACATGCGTTTAATTTTTTTTCTCTCCTAATATATAATCAGTGTCTGGAGCCGTCCTAGACAGGGCCACCCAATCCGCCTTCAACCAGGCCACCAGCAATAGGAAAATGATGAAAAATCATATTGCTAGCGCTCAATCAACATATGACGATGTGTTTTCGAGTTTTGTAGTATATCAGGTATAACTGTCTGTCTGTCTTTATTAAAAAAAAAATTCAGGGCTCCTGTTGATAGCAGGTTGCTTTTAGCTCCTGAAGGGACTACCCTGAGCTTTATAACTAAATAAAGGTGTCTGTCTAACAGGACGACATTCTAAACGTTCTGTCATGTAGCACGTTAATCTTCAAAAGATGCGACAATTTTATTGCAAGGGTCCAGACACAAAAATATCAACCGATTTTTAGGCGTCTCCTATATAAAAGCTTCCAAGACTTCGATACCACGTAAATAAGACCGATAATGATACTTAATTGTACTGAGATGGATTTCGATGACGTTTGGGAACATTTTGGTACCAAAAAATGTTGAAGATCTTTATGATTTCAACCTTTATAAACCGAACATAAACATCTCATGCACTGCGCAAATTTGCGTCAAAAATGCTCTAAGAAAATTTATGTTCTTGCATTTACTAGAGAGGATCACATAAACCTTCGAAGTACACTTTTAATAAAATCAGGTTCTACAAATATATGGATTTCAATAATACATTTCTACTAAAATTCCGAAAAATTCTCTTACTCTAACAAATATTTGCCATAAAAATAAAACAATGTATTTATCCGTCTTTTTATGCCTACCATGCATTATACCAAAAACTGAATTGATCAGATAGATAAAACTCACGTGTTTCTTCTTCTACAGACTGAACACTGTTTTTAACCAGGACAATATCTGTTTTTTCAAATTAATTTACCTTAAATACATACATACATACATACATACATACATACATACATACATACATACATACATACATACATACATACATACATAAATGTCGTAGTTTGCCGGAATGTTTATTCTGTTTGTTCTTGTTAACCTACCTTATATTTTAATCTAGCGTGTAACTACAAGGAAGATTTCCTATTTTAGTTGGGGGTGGGGTCAGGCACTAAAACCTTGCAGGGGACCTAGTGTCCTTTTGTTTTATGCGCCTTGTGCTCTGCACTAAATCTGTAAATAACTAAATAAATAAATACGTCTGAGGAAAACCTTGCTGTTTGATCTGAATTCCGTTTGTTTACATCATGATCATGTATAAAATTACAAGTCTCGCTTGATAAAGAGTTATTGTCCAACGTAACGCTATTTGTAATTTTTTCATTTAAGAATTATCTCACCCGAGAAAAATGATTACACAATCACTCTGTCCGGATACGTATCCTGACGTATTGGAAACCGGTAACGTTAATGGTAACGGAGGTTACTCAGTAGCGACCCTCATATCATCTGAGCCGGTTGCTGTAAGGCCAATGAGAAAACCTTTAAGCAGTTTAGCTATATGTTTGCTTGGTAGCCAGCAAACAGGCTTCCAATCATCGACACAGTGTCCCCTGCCGTTTAGCTTGTACTGTGGTTGGGAGTTTCCACACTGAGGGATGGGAGGCTCAATAGCAGCCAGGACAGACTTGAAGTGCATCCAGAGCTTATCGGCTGGGATCGACCACAATATGAAACCAGGTTGCTTTGTGGAGTCGTGTATGAATGATATGTGAGCATCGTTTTCGGCCACATCAGCTGCCAATACTTTGCCCACTTACCATTTATCATCGTACGCAGCAGCCAGCCAGTCTCCAGCCACAGGGACGACCTCTATTAACTCCGAACATTCTTTGAGCATGTGTTTTTAACACAAGCATAGCAATTATACATTGAATCTGCCATTTGTTAGGCACTGCTGGTAATGACATGATGTTTTTCTTGTCTGGTGACCTTCCACGAGAGAAGGCTGCGACCGTGTGAATAGGCATTGTCCTGGTAAAGGTTTCAGCTTTCCAAATATCTCAATTTCTTATTGAGCTGCTCTACAGGTCTCCTTTGAAACAAAGGAGAAAGCAACAGAGCTTGAAGACTGGCGTTGCTGCGTCCAAGCGAAAAGTCAGACGCATTAGGGATAGTTACCTTCTGTCTGTTGGCGGACTGCCTCAATGGCCGCGCCTTGGCAGAGCCTCAAACACCACAGATCAGAAGGACCTTTTCCATGGCCAACTTTAAAGACGTTCCAAGATGCGATGACACCAAACAGCAATTTGTGATGACTTAGCAAGTAAAATGTGTTTTATTTTGGTACTGAGAGATGGGGCTGTCTGTGTAGTAATGAATAAGCTAAATATGTGGAAGACGAAAATTTGGTTTATCAACGGAGTTGATAATGTAAATTGACCACCGTTCAGGGATTCATTACATATCAGTCAACTCCATTGATAAACCAAATTTTCGTGTTTCACTCCCCCACCTTCGCTGCACCACAGTTTCCTTAGAAACTAACCTCCTTTATTTATTAATTTGCGGAAACATGACTTTTAAATGCGGGAGGAGTTCTTACGCAAACACTGTTCCTGAACGGTGCGCCAATTCACCTGAAATGAAGACCCTGCTCTTGTGGGAGACTTATCCATCCTCAGACGGGAAGTATGCAACAGAGGAAAGGAGGTTCACCATTGAAGCATTCCAATGTGCGGACTGGACTTCTTCTAGGGACTGACAAATGTAATTTTCAGCGAAAACCAGCTGCACGATTTCCTCACCATTAGCGAAGTTTTCTTTCAACATTTTCAGCTGCTCGTACTGAATCTGCACTCTTTAATCATCCCCTCTGGACGACTCCACTTCCTTTCCAAAAAGCGCTTCAAATTTCTCCTTTTCCATGTCCACCATCAAAATCTTCATCTTCTTCTTTCTATCTACATCCACCCTTGTCCAGAGACTGAAGTTTACGACCCTTGGGGCTGGTTAAACCAGTTCTTGTACTACATTCTCGACTTTATAATTCCTATGAAAACATCAGGACTCGTACTTAGTTGGACACCAAAGGTTTTAAAGGCTCGTAACTTGAGTGACATGTTTTGGTGGTACTGGCACAAACAATGTGCGGTGCAAGCTAAACGATGTTGGTATGATATATTTCGGCCTTATCTTGGCAAAGGCTGTTTTGCCAAGCCTTATATTGGGATTTTACTGATTTTCTGCTCGTAGCTTGGAATGCAGGTTATGGATTTGATCATAAATTGAGGTAATGTTTCTTGACCTTTTCGCCATTTCAATTAACAAAGTCATCTTTTCCTGGTATAACGCGAGAGTTGCCTCCCTATCTAAAACTGCAACGATGGAGTCAGTTTCTTTGACTTTTCTGGAAGGCCTCTTCTTGATGAATACTACAGCCGTTCCATTCACCTTGGACAGCAAGTCTCTGCCGATCCCGGTCAACTTATTTAGAAAACGAAGACAACGGTATTCCTTCAGGATTCCATCACGTGTTACTTTTTTGTGTCCCATCTGCGTAGTCTGCTTGACCTCGTCTGAAACGGCTTGAGCGAAAACCAGTAGACTGCGAATAGAGCCGCTCCCCTCGCGTCGCGTCTCCTTTCAATTTTCTTTCTTCCACTCCACAATCCATCGCCAAAATTAGAGACTGCTCGCAGTCTAAAAAACCAGCTGCTTTGGAATAATGCATGGCACTGTCCGCGGGCTCATTCCATGTGAATTCCTCAGTGCTGAGTGTTGGTTTTGCTTTGCTTCGTGGTGTTTTGGGAGACTTTTCTTGAAGGGAGGCTTTTGGTTTCTATGTCATCTTGAACTTTCACTACAGTTACTTCTTCAGAGTCCATGTTTTTCGTTGCAATTGAATGTTCTCCTCCTGGAGGCGTTTAATCTTTTCGTGATCCTTGGCCACCTCTCTACTTACCAGTGCGTTTTCTCCGAGTGGTCAAGGCCGTTTTTGTCACTTTGAAATCCATCTTCACAATCATTTTTTCGCGCTGGTTCTCATTTCTTGCCGAATTCTTAGGTACTTTGCTTTGTATTCTTTCTCTGAAGCGCTTCGCCTTTTCCCTGTTTAATTTTCTCCGCTTGGCTGATTCACTTTCACTAAGAAGAGCTGTGGGGATGTAGGCAGGCGCGGATCCAGGATTTTGAAATGGGGGGTGAATTTTTTAATAATGTAATAGAACCAAAGCCTGGTTGAGGTGTTTGAGGGATAAGAAAAAAAAAAAAAGAAAGAAGGGGGGCTCAGAAAAAGGGGTGGGGGGGGGGGGGGGTGAAAATTCACCCATTTCACCTCCCCTGGATCCGCGCCTGGTAGGTCTTCCTTATGCGATCTCTTTCCCGTTGCAGATACTCTTTGTCGCTTTCTAGCTTCTTCCGTTCTCTGTACGCCCGCTGAATCTCGCTTCTTGTTTTTCTAGGCTTCTTTGCCATGCCTTGTTGTTCTCTTTTCCTCTCTCGATAATCTCTTTGAATTTCGGCGCGTGTTTTGGGTGCCATTTGTCTAAAAGCAGGGAACTTGTATCAGTTTGCGAAAATCAGCTAACCTATGGATTATTAAATACTTATGCATTGGTGTTACTATCTCAATTTTGATTGGCGACAAACGCGCAGGTAATTACTACTGGCACTGTTTTTGTTACGTCATACTTACAGACAATAGGTTTTATACATGCAGAAGTGACGTCATTTTACAGAAAATAGTTTTACGCGCGTGAGAACAATTATTGAATTATAGATCCAAAAGGTCTTGATAAAAGCAGACAAGTTAATATTTTAAAAAAATGGACAACCACTTTGAGTTTAAAACAAGACATGTTTCGATCGTTCAACGATCATCAGTTGGGAGATAGTTTACAGTTGTGATTTGAATTTATACTGCCATTGACGCGTTTTTACCATTGACGCGAATTTTTTAAAAATTAACGGGCAATACTTAAATGCGCGAGACCTGGGACAATACATTTTATGAGATAGGATGTACGTAGAGAGACTAAGTACTCCCTTATATGGGCTATATAGGTATGTGCGGCCCCAAAGGGTATGGTTTTTTAGCCGTTTTGGTCTGAAATAGGGTATGGTTTGTGCACTCTAGTCTTGAATTTTAGAAGAAGCTCCTTACTATTATTAGGCGTGTACGTAAAATAGGTCTGAAATAGGGTATCGAATTTTTGGTCAGGTCTGAAATAGGGTAGGGAAAACCGCAGATTTTGGTCTGACATAGGGCAAGGGTTTCAGGAAGCGGGCCGCTTCGCGGCTCAGTAAATGTCCACCACTATTTTCGTGTCTTTGATATTATAGATTATTATAGTAGGAAAATTCTGTCGTGGAGACCTTTGGAAAAGGCTGCTTTTGTATGAAGTAAAGACACTGTATTTACCTTCGTAAATATGTTGAGAAATGTCAAGTGGAGCTTAAGAAAGAGCTGCTTCGTCGAAATCTCTGTGCAACGTGTGCCTTACGGAGAGCATTGGTGCCAGGACAGTATGATAGTTGCGACAGAAAGAGACATTTTGCAATGCAAAAAGGTATCATATAGCGTCCGATCTATTGTGTGACCTCAAAACTATTTTACTTATGTCATCACAATGAGGTGCTCGTTTGTTCTGAACATTCTATGACTTCTAGGAGGTTGTTATTTTGATTCTTCCAACTCAATATTTCTCAAAATATTCGTTCAAAAGGATTGATTTTCTTTGGAACAACAGTAATTGGAGATCAATATGATATATAAAATATCTGAGCCTATCGCTGTGTTGTTCACCAGAAATTTACTGAGGTAACGGAGGTTATGCCCTTATCCATAATACTCGATTCCACGTGACGCCATACAAAATAAATTTAACTTATTTAACTCATTCCTGTCCGAAATGTTGTAGGTCTTTTTTTTTGTAATTCCTGGGGGTTGGAGGTCAAGTCAATCTCATCATTCCTGCAATGGGTTACCATCGAGATTTTGAAAGTGTGAACTGGGGATAAAGCCTGAAAAAAACCTGAAAAAAAATCCAGGCTTGTACGGAAATCGAACCCACTACCTCTGCGACACCAGTGCAGTGCTCTAACTGAGCTATCAAGCCAACTGGGAGCTGGAACTTTAGAGTACTACGCCGTGTCGCAGAGGTCGTGGGTTCGATTCCCGTACAAGCCTGAATTTTTTTCAGGCTATATTTTCACTGCCGCTTAAGTAGTGTACGTAACTGCGATGATCATTAACATATTCATTCTTTAATCCGCAGTTCAAATAAATGATTTTCATATATTCATTCTCACAAAGGCATCGAGAGTTTGCTTTTAGCCAACAGTTCAACTATAACTGGCGGTAAGTATTTGATTTATAAGAGCATTTTTCGAGCCCGGGGGATATTTCATCGATGAATATTTACAAGCCACTTCAGGACGTCTCGAGGGACCCTTGAAGCTCAGTGCAGGGAAATGAAGCCACTGGAAGATTCCTCAGCGATACTCCTATTGGTTGTATGGCAAGGCCGCACTTAAAATGCCTACTGTGAAAGGAGAATAACGAAAGACCTTGTTTAATTTCAGATGCAAAGTTTTACGCGGGAAACAATCGGAAAAAGCTTACTCAAAGAGCCCTCGGGCAAAATTTAATTTATCTGTATCTATTCTGTATCTATTTAGCAGGTCATCAGTCAACAATAGAGTCTAAGGTTATTATTGTCCTAAACAGGGTCAGCGTTTCAAATCCCAGCGGCACCTCTATACCCAAACATGAGTTAAGTACCCCCCCCCCTCCCCCACGGTGAAAACCAGGAATACGGCCGGGTTGGGATGGGATGGAGGGAGTACTTCCGTCGGTTAGTGATAAGCTACCAGGGACGAGGCCACTGACGTCGCATGTTCACGCAGGATTCACGGCTATAACTGGGGGTCGTTTTTATTTTAAACTGATTATTACTAGAATAGGGTCCCTACTTCACGCTCGCCTCATTAGCATCAACACCGGAAAAGATAGTGCAAATGATACAAGGCTTTCAATTTAACCTGAGGACCGGTTTTCAATTGCTAGAGTTACTGTTTTTTTTGTTTTTTTTAACATGGACGCACTTTCCTACAATTAGCTTTTGTTATCAAAAGGCTCTTGTCTTGGGACCAGTTTCAAAATATTCCGTTTTCGATGAGTCATTATTTGGCGTGAGAAAGCCAAGAGCAAGAAGTTTACAATTTTAGTCGCGGAACTAATCTCTCACACTAGGCTTGGGTGTCCTGTGCACTGTGGAAAGAAATACTGTAAAGATGTCTTCATTTATTTTGCTGTCCAAAATAACAGTTTAGTTTACAAAGGACCAAATTCTTATCGTGGGCTTACTCCCTGCCATTCAATATGACGACAACTAAATAAACTTTGTCGTTCATTTGTGACTAGTTCCTTTTAATCACACTTTCTTGTCTCTCGGTGGTGAAGAATTAATTCTTTCCGTGTTTTCTCCTTCAGACGACCTGAGAACAGATATATGAAAATCAGATATTTGGACTGCGGATTAAAGAATGAATATGTGAATGATCATCGGAGTTATGAACACTACTTACGCAGTAGTGAAAATAAAACCTGAAAAAAAATTCAGGCTTGTACGGGATTTGAACCCGCGACCTCTGCGATACCGGTGCAGCGCTCTACCAACTGAGCTAACAAGTCATATGGGAGCTGGTCATTCTGTTGGTTCGTACCCGTGAGTGATGAATATGTGCGAATGAATACACGAAAATCATATATTTGAACTGCCGGCGGGTTAAACAATGAATACGTCAGGGGCATCCAACGACAAGTTTCGGTAGATATCTGTTCGGTGGAGAGTAGTTCGCCTTAGGCTTTCGGCGTCCGATTTAAGAGTGCACTTCGATTTTCGTAACTGAGCCTAAAAGATTCGCGATAGCCCATGAGGTTTTCAGAAAGGTCGTAATTGCTGTTTTTGGCAGTTAAAAACGTAAGCTAGCATTTTCGAAAAGAAAATAATTCCCTTGAAAGTTCGCGGAAAGTTCATTTCAGCTAGCATTTTCTCAAAGGAAGATTTTGCTCCCTAACATTTGCGGACAATTAAAATTTCAGCTAGGGAATCCGAATAGATGAAATTCTTATAGCCGATGAAAACATCACTTTGAACAGACTTCAAACAGGCACCAAAAGGTACTTAAAAATGCCTTTCTACCGCTCGTGGTTGATTTGGCTCGTTGGGTGCCCCTGATACGTGAATGATCATCGCAGTTATAGTGAATTCATTCTCACATATTCATCACTCACGGGTGTGTTACGAACCAACAAAATGACCAGCTCTATATCATCACACGATACAGCCGACAGAAGGTATAGCGGAGAGTGCAATATTGGGCAAAATACGACACAAAACTAGACAACAAGTGGAATTTATTCGGAGTAACGTCATCAAGTAAAGTAGTCTATTCACTCATGATCAGAAACAGTAACGTTCCACTTGTTTTGCTGCTAAGAGACGAAAACGTTTTGAAGTTCAGACTATAAGAATAAGGACGGATGTTATAGAAGACCTTTTCACACCTATAAACTAATGGCTCTATATCATCTGAAAGCAGACAAATGCATAGATACTAAAAATTAAAAGCACGCAAGTCTTTGGTATTCTAACTGTTCATTCTGACTTACAAGAACTCTCATACCCAGAGCAACGAGCAGAGTTGCTCGTGCAACTTTGAAAAATCCAACAGCTCTGAGAAATAGAATGGTAATCACGAGGCCTTCCAAGGGGTGGTCTGGTGTTCCTTTGTCGCTCTTTTACGACTCTGTCTGTTGCTTGTTTCGTTAGGGACAAATGTCCCTGTCGCAAAGAAAACAAAGAGGAGGGAAACTGAATTGTCACTGTCGCAAACTGTCGCGCTTTCCATGCCAATTTCTGTCTGTTGTCGGTGTTTTCGGAGCCATGTCGCTCTTGAAGGCCTCAACCATTGCTTTAAGGCCCGGCCAAACGGATCCAACATGTTGATGCAACATCGTCCAACATTGTTGGATCCAACATGATGTACTCGTTTGGCCACCATGTTGCGCGATGTTCCATGATGTTGGACGAAGTTTGATATCCATCAAACATCGTCTTCAACATCATCCAACATTTCTTTGTTCTCAGGTGTGAACAACAATGTTGCATTCGTTTGGCTACTGTTTTCAACAATGTTGAACGCGCGCATGCCCACTAAGCTGACTTTTGCGGTATCTGTATTCATTGTTTATACTTGCTTCGCGCGTTGCTGCGTGAGTGTTAAAAAAACAGTATCACGAACGAGCATAGTTTTCAATTTCTCGACGAAGAAAGCTCTAACACAAGTGATCCCTCTTCAAAAAGAAAGGGAAAAGTAGTAGCTGAAACTGTAAGACCATCGAAAGCGAGAAGATTGTCTTACGCTCAAGCCTGGTTTTCACTAGCGACGCAAACACAAGCGGAAGCATAAACAGCTTGTATTAAGTGAAAACGAACACTACGCAAGCGAACGCAAGCATAAGCGCAAGCACAAGGAAAAGGAAAAATTTTGATCCTTGCGCTTGTGCTTGCGTTAAGCCCGTTTTCATTGTGAAATAAGCGCTCTTGTGCTTGCGCTTGTTTTAAGTCGCTAATGAAAACCAGGCTTTATGTACAGTTATCGGTCTCGCAGCATTTTTATGGGCTAACAAAGATAATATCGCACGGGTTTGTTTTCTAAGGAGTTTTGGTAAATTTTGGTCCCAATCCCTTGAGACCAAGTGTTGAATCCAACGCATTGCATTCGTTTGGTCACCTCGTTCAACACTGTCCAACATCGTCCAGCAATGTTCTGAATGTTGGATTCAACAATGTTGGATGATGTTGCACTTGTTTGGCCGGGCCTTTATAAGCTAAACTTCATCTTTTCTTGTAACCAGTTTACACACTAACAAATCGAATGTGGTTTAGCTAAACCACATTCGATTTGTTTTTTACCACAATATCAGCGTCAAAGAAAATGCTAATTTCAGAGCGCGAGCTGAAAACAGGCATTGCGCGACACGTTGACGCGAGCAGCGTTGTCTAGACTCTTATCGACAACGGCAAATTAGCCAAGCTAATCAAGGCGGGTTCTGTAACTTAAAATCAAATTTAGCAAAATAGATCATTAGTAAATCAAGTCAAAAAACAAATAAATAAACAAACCGGTTAAATTCAGATTGAAAGAAAAAGTATTGAAAAACTATTTGGCATGATCAATTGATAATTTGAAAATAATTTGAATAATGTATATTTCGATAGACCCGAAATGAGATGATTATAGCCAACTCGGTGCTACACTCCTCCGTTAGTTATCTCCTGTTTTATATTCAACCTGCGCCCATGAAATAATTGTCAAGTATTTTTTTTAACAAAATAATATTTATATTAAGAAATAAGACTCAACTTGCAAACTAAAAATACAATGTTAATGTGTAAGAAAAAAATAAAAATAAACTGAAAATAAATTGAACATCACAGCTACATCATATAATTGAGTTTGGAGAATTGGATTCTGTCTTTACAAGTATCTTTTCAGTCAGTGCAGTAACACATGATCGAAATAAATAAAATCAGTTATTTATAATAATTGTAAAGTAATAATTATTACTAATAAATGATTTTGAAAAACATTGCGTAAAATATCCCAACTCTTAGGAGACGAAGATGTGTTTGCTTGTTTTTTAACGTGCGCGTTCTAATTAATTAATTATTTATTTTTACAATTAATTAGATAAGTAAGTGATCAATTAATTATACACGATTTGTGCACACAGATTTATTGCATTTGTAACTTTGTATTGAAGTTAGTTAAAAAACAAACTAGCCATAACAAAATGCTTTACACGTGTAGTAAAGGAGTAAATTCATTTACCGAGTCAAAACCGAGCCCGAGCGTTATTCGAGTCCGAGTCAACAGACCGAATCACTGGTCAGCGGTGTATTTTACCACCACGACGTCGCGGTCAAGGTGCAACAAAGTTGTCTCTCATTTCGAACCACGATTTATTTATTTATTTGCCATTTTCATAATATTTAGAAGTAATACACCTAATTTAGTGGCCAGGAGACCTCAGGAAACCACAAGGCTTATAGAAGAGACAACCTCGAAGGATAACATAAAAGTATAATTTGGTGCTGTGTGAGTGCGGCATTGTCGGTAATGGTTGTGATTCTATATATTTTGACATTGATTATCTTTATCTATCGGGAACAAAAGCAGTGTGTGCGAGAGTTTCAGATCAAAACGAGAGAAGAGCGAGACGGAGAGATCGTGTAACTTGGGGTGAAAAATAAAGTGAATTATTGCAAATCTACGAGACGTTGTCGGTGAGCAGCATTTATTCCCGACAGCATGATCGATTCAGGATTGTTTTAATAAAAATTCTAATATTTCCCCAAGTAAGTTGTGCTCTCCTTTTCGTTGTGGGGCTGGTCAGCCAATCTTTTGATTTTACTCCCAGGCATGTGTTTGGGATCACAATCGACAGTTTCTTGGGCATTGGGTATCACACCGTTCCATTTTAACCGAATTAGGAGTAACATTTTGTCACATGTAGACCTTTGGGGAAAAAATTCATGAAAGAAGCTAAATCGAGGCTTGAATCAGCCAAATAAAGTGCACTGTATCTGTTATTGGAGTCTCACATTCGACATTCTTAGACGATTAGCTTTTGAAACTGCTGTCTGAAAATATCGCTAAATATCTTTGCATCATCGCTAGCCTGCGAAGTAGTCGATTCTTTGCCAAACGATGTGCAGGGAGATCGAGCTAGCGAATAGAAAATTTAGCAAATTAGCCAGGACTAGTTTAAAAGGAATCCAGAAAAAAATAATAAGATTTTGTAAGCGATTGCGAAGGAGTATTAGCGACAGCGAATGGAATTTAGCGATAGAAAATGAGTTTTAGCATTTAGCGATAGCGAAGGAGTATTAGCGACAGCGAATGGATTAAGCGATGGCAAATGATGGCTTTTAGCGATAGTGGATGCGTATTAACGACATCAAAATGGAATTTAGCGAAGCGACAGCGAATAATGGTGAAATAACCAACACTGAAACTCTTTCTCCAGCGCATTTTCCGAGGACGAGATTAGCAACTGAAATTTACCCGCTCCTACATCTACAAGGGAAGCTTGTGGTAACAAGTTGGCAGTCAAACCCAAGATCATTCAGAGATTCCTCTGTTCGCCGTGTTTCTGATGTCGGATTTATGCATGAACTGTCAAATTTCTGATTTACTTCTTGATTTGCAGCTCGTTCAGAGATCTCATTCAAATGACTCGGTCACTTGACTCGGGCTCGGACTTGACTCGGACTCGGAGTTGACTCGGTCAACCGATAAATTACACGCGCCAGCGTTGCGTTGCTAACATGTGACAGGTTTCACAACCCTCCACCAGTCATCGGGGTAAAGATACTTCTGAATTTCAATTCCTTTTCGGGGGACTGGCATCGTATAGTTTCCAAAGGGAACTTTTGGAAGAGGTTTCTTTAATAGCTTCGCAGGAAACGTGTCGTGAAGGTTGTAATTCAAACAAAAAAGCCATGTTTCTAACCCTGCTCGTTTCATCCACCCGCGATAATTGTAAAACGCGAACAAATCCACTTTTATATGCGGGCGATCGTCGCGATAAACTTTCATCACATTGCTGGTAACCCAGCGTTTGTGATAAACTTTGAGTCCTTTCGCTGTAAAGGGTTTAATAAACTCGTCGAAGGTCATAGAAGCAAAAACTCCTGACCCGTTGAATCCTATGTCAACGTCATTGTCCCACGCCAAGGGGCCTTGCGAGCGAAACGCACCGAAGACGGATCCGTACATGAGCCAGTGCTCCATTCCAAAGCCATCAAGAATTTTATGGACTGTATACGCCATATCTAAAAGTTGTTCTTTTTGTTTTGGCTCAAGGTACTCGCAGGATTGAGCGGCGAAAAATGGATGATTCCCAGTGTAGAGGCCATAGTTTCTCAAGTTGAGTGTGATGTACAGAACTAACAAAGTGGTGAATACGATGAAGACCACCATGCAGCGACAACTGTACTTCCTATGAACATAACGGATTGTATCGGCGGTGACCATGTTCAGCCACAAAGACAACTGAATCAGAGAATATTTAGTAGTCCATGGAATTGCCAACGATGCAGGGTTTTGTTGATGACGCTGTTGAGAAAATCAGTAGAATCGAGCAGAATGACAGTGATGAGGAAGTTACGTAAGCGAAAGTTAAGATTTGAGTATTGCGTACTTTCGAATTGGCAATAATAATAATAATAATAATAATAATAATAATAAACTTTTAGAGCTCAGCTACATAATCTCAGCCCGCTTAACAAATGTAAGAAGTAAAATATGAGAAATATACAAATAAACTTACAAATATAAGAAATAAAAAGAATACATAATGAAAAGAATAATGTGATAAGACTACATGTGAAGTTAATTAAATAGAAATGTTTTGAGTTTCTTTCAGTTTAAAGATAAACAAAGATTGCGCGTTTTTAATGTCCACTGGCAAGGAATTCCAGAGAGTAGGTGCAGCTACCGAGAAAGAGCGAGCACCGTAAGCAGGTGCTACCAATGACAATCCCCTGGATGCAGAACAAAGATTTCGGTTTGGGTGATGAACCTGTAGAAGATCACAAATGTGGGATGGAGCCATTCCATTCAGTGCTTTGTAGTTCATGGTTAGAATCTTAAATTCAATCCTTTTGGTAACAGGGAGCCAATGCAGCTTACGTAATACCGACGATATGTGCTGACATTTTTTAGTTTTTGTAGTAATTCTAGCAGCAGCATTTAGAATACGTTGCAATTTATCGAGCTGCTTTTTCGGGAGCCCAAATAGGAGACTTTTGCAGAAGTCAATTTTAGTTGTTACAAAAGCGTGGACAAGCTTTTCTGCAGTGGGTTGATCTAAGTAATTTCTAATCTTCCCAATATTATGTATTGCTAAGGACCGGAGGACCGGAGTAACACGACCATGTTTCAATGCTGACGGAAATACACCACAGGAAAACGAAGCATTCACTAGATAAGTGATAGTTGGCGCCAGAAAATCTATGCAGTCCTTAAGTAGACTTGTAGGAAAAGGATCCAAAGGACAGGTCTTTGAGTTCGATGCCATAATAGTACTCTTGACGGACTTAACTGACACCTCAGTAAACATGGAGAAAATACAGGCAGTCACTGGATCAGCATCGGTGATCGTGAAATCACTAACTATCTGATTACGGATGTCTTGGATTTTGTCCATATAAAGCGACATTTTTTGGAGTCACGAGGAACTACTCCACACCCAAAAATAGCTGTACAATTTAACTATTCAATGAGTTCCAAGATATCTTCAGCTTCAAAACTTACTTGGCCTTTAAGCCCTGGGACCGTAGCCAGAAACAATACTAGTTTTTAGAATAGAATAGAAATAAAACTTTATTTAAGCACGGTAATTTTGTTCAAAAAGTTACAAACACTGCATTTTTGTTTTCCACTAAAGCCATGAACCAATTAAAAGTACACTAAATTTATATAAAATCCTACTTTACAATGTAATTCTTAAGAATTAAAGAGAATTTGGACGTGACCCGCAAGGCGATTTGCAGGATACGTGGAAAGCAATACGCCAACAAGGGTAGTTTGAATTGCACACAGGTGAAAAATAGAATTTCTAAACGGCAGATTTTTCCGATTATAATCGAAGATCGATCAGTTCGGTGTATCTGATTATTTCCGATGATCGATTATAAAATCTCAGCCGATTTTTGCGCAATGGTTAGGCTCGATTACCAGCCGCTGTTTCGGGAAATGATCGCGCGGAAAATGTCATACAGATATATTGCTTTGCTTAAAAGAAATTTGATCAAATTCGCAGCGGCTTGAAGAACAAAAATTCTCAATGTTTGAAATCGGTCTTTTTACTTTACCTTTGATATTTATGCTAAAATGCCATCTCAAGAATTCTGAAGACAAAATCAGGAATACTGTTCGCATAATCAGGTTTATATCTTTTATTATTATTATTATTATTATTATTATTATTATTATTATTATTATTATTATTTCCAAGGCTTCATAGCAGCACGAAGTAAGAAATCGCTTTAATGAACCACACGATATTTTTGAAGTTCATTTTTTAATGAAAACATGTTTCGGATGAGACATCATCCATCGTCAGTTGTACAGTAAAGAATAAAATGAAATGAGCAATAAATAGTGTAACAGAGTGAGATATTAACAAGAATAATTAAGGGTAAAGAAACTATTTATGCTAAGAAAGGAGACTAATTAATAAGAAAGGGATAAATTAAGGTGTTTGACCTGAGAATTTAAAGAAG
The DNA here is from genome assembly GCA_016490735.1 of Pachyseris speciosa. Classification (NCBI taxonomy): domain Eukaryota; kingdom Metazoa; phylum Cnidaria; class Anthozoa; order Scleractinia; family Pachyseridae; genus Pachyseris; species Pachyseris speciosa. Next base: position 539,914 of record JAEMWC010000232.1, on the reverse strand, counting down.
GCTGCTCCCAAAGGATGTGCATGGCTTCCTTGATTTTCAATTGGAAGCTAGTGGAAGCAGAGTCGAAAATTCTAAAACAATCTTCAGAACAAAGGGAACGACAATTTTCAGAATATGTGGGAATGTTTGTCGGAGGAGAGATGTTCACGGATGCGAGTGGCAAGATGTCTGTTGGTTTCACCAACATAACAGGCACTACAGCCTGCACATGAAAACTTATAAATGACTCGCGATCGTAAATACGTAGGGATGGAATCCTTAATCCCAAACAATCTCCTGATTTTAAACGGAGTAAACACCAACTTAATATCTAGGTCAGTGCAAAAATTGCTAACTAATTTCTTAATTCTGCGTTGTGTTGTGATAGAAAAAGCCATACGTAAACGTCTTCTACGTAGCGCCATCGACAAGAGGTCGAAAGAACTGAAGCGACTCGAGAATGAGATGGACAAGATCTCCAACAAGCTTCAAAACATCCTCAACAGTTTTGACTTTTATCTCTTGCGTAACGCCCTACAAAGCAATATTCACAAAACATCATGCAAGATTATGGAAACACATGCCAAGAAACTTCGGAATTTGACCCGACACGCGATTTTGCCATTTAATGCTGATGAAACAGTCACCAACATCTCACACCAGTTGTCCTCCGAGCAATAATGGCCTGACGCATTCCATCTGTCCTCCATTTATAAGTAAGTCTGACATCTATACTTGCTTCGAACTTATATGCTCAAGAAACAGAAGAAACTCGTTGATCGGGGTCAAACTGGCAAGCTCCAAGCTGCATTATCACACCTTGCGAACTCCTACATCGCCTCTCACCGTGTAACCCACAATGATCGGAAACTATTCCAAGTCTTGAAAAGTCTTAAAAGGAACAAGAATATTGTCATTCTGAAACCAGACAAAGGGAATGGTGTGGTTATCTTGGACAGGACAGTTTACGATAACAGTATCCTTAACATCATCTCAGACTCCTCTAAATTAAAAAAAACTCAAGAATGATCCAACTCTCCCAAGGGAGGGCCAATTACAACGTTTCCATCGCAACCTAAAGAAGAATGGTGAAATCGACAATATCATCTATGACAAGATCTATCCATCAGGATCCCAACCAGCCAGAATTTATGGACTCCCTTCAAGATCACTCATCGACACCTCCTTTCCGCCCCATTGTTTCTTCGATTGGAATTTATAATTACAACCTAGCGAAGTATTTATGTACCCTTTTGAATCCGCACATCCCCACGGATTACTGTGCTCAAGACACTTTTACTTTTGCTAGTGAAGTCACTAGACTCCATACTTCGAATAAGTTCATGGTTTCCTTTGATGTCGTAAGTCTTTTCACCAACATTCCTCTCATCGAATCTATCGACTAACCGGTTGACTATATTATGAAGAGCAACCCAGATATCAAATTGGGACGGGAAAATCTTACTAACTTATTTTTCTTTGCCACCGCCCAGACCCACTTCTCCTTCTTGGATAATTTCTATGACCAAATTGATGGGGTGGCCGTGGGCTCTCCGCTCGCTCCGGTTTTAGCTAATCTCTTCATGGGTCATCATGAGAAATGATGGTTAGAGTATTATAATTCCGGTATTGAGTTTTACCGTAGATATGTTGACGATACCTTTGCTTTGTTTGATACTGAACAGGATGCTTTATCTTTCTATAGTTATATCAACACCCAGCACCCCAACATTAAATTTACTATGGAGAAGGAAGAAAACCATAAGCTCCCTTTCTTAGATGTTCTTCTAGATAATAATAGCAATCAGGGCATCATCACCTCAGTGTTTCACAAGAAGACCTACACTGGTCTCCTCACTAACTTTTACAGTTTTGTACCGCTTAGTTAGAAATCAGGTCTAGTGCGCACTCTGGTAGACCGAACGTTTAAAATCAACAATTCCTGGGCTGGCCTTCACCTTGACATAAATAACCTTACCAAAACATTAGGGAGGAATTTGTTCCCTTCAAACGTCATTGAGAATGTTATTATAAAATTTCTTAACAATCACTTCACCTCCGATTCCTCTCAGGGTGCTATTCGCCACGACAATTGTTTTATATTTTAAATTACCGTACATCGGTCCTTTTTTTATCACAACACAACGCAGAATTAAGAAATTAGTTAGCAATTTTTGCACTGACCTAGATATTAAGTTGGTGTTTACTCCGTTTAAAATCAGGAGATTGTTTGGGATTAAGGATTCCATCCCTACGTATTTACGATCGCGAGTCATTTATAAGTTTTCATGTGCAGGCTGTAGTGCCTGTTATGTTGGTGAAACCAACAGACAAACATTCCCACATATTCTGAAAATTGTCGTTCCCTTTGTTCTGAAGATTGTTTTAGAATTTTCGACTCTGCTTCCACTAGCTTCCAATTGAAAATCAAGGAAGCCATGCACATCCTTAGGGAGCAGCCTTCTTTAAATTCTCAGGTCAAACACCTTAATTTATCCCTTTCTTATTAATTAGTCTCCTTTCTTAGCATAAATAGTTTCTTTACCCTTAATTATTCTTGTTAATATCTCACTCTGTTACACTATTTATTGCTCATTTCATTTTATTCTTTACTGTACAACTGACGATGGATGATGTCTCATCCGAAACATGTTTTCATTAAAAAATGAACTTCAAAAATATCGTGTGGTTCATTAAAGCGATTATTATTATTATTATTATTATTTAGAATTTAGCACAGGGATTTTCCCTGGGAAGAAATATCCAGTCAAGTCTCATCCCGAGACCTCAGACTTCCAGCCCTTTTCTGAGGATATGTGCCGATCCGAGGAGTGCCGATTTTTGCATCGTTCTTGTTCGGTTTTTAATTCCTAGTTGCTCCAAGTGGCCTGCCAGCTTTATTATTATTATTATTATTATTATTATTATTATTATTATTATTATTATTATTATTATTATTATTATTAAATTTTCATCACTACGCTCCATCTTGCTTTAAAATGCTTAGTCATTATGACCGGGAATTTTCCGAAATGAAAAGTTAGTGAACCAACACAAAATGGTCATCGACAAATTTAGCAGTTGTCAAGGGAATTTAGCAACCCTATGGCGAACGCAATTCATTTCAATTCAATTCTATTCAAAGTTGTAATATCGCCTGCGGTGTTACACTGCGAAAACACAAAACGTGGCAACTCGTCTTGATAAAAACTTATCGATATGCCCATGCCCGGTAGGAAACACATGCGACAGGGGAAATCATAATACAATATTGGTAATGGTCCTGTTGAGACGGGAAAAACAACTGTCTTTGTCTATGGCCACAAGCCTGATAACGGTATTGGTTTCTTTGGCCAATAAAAAATTCGCAATTGGGAAATCATAGCCCCTTGAGGTTTTCAGAGAGGTCGTAATTGCTGTTTTCGGTAGTCAGAAACGTCAGCTAGCACTTTCGGAAAGAAAATAGTTCCCTAAAAGTTCGTGGAAAATTCATTTCAGATAGCATTTTCTCAAAGGAAAATTTTGTTCCTTAGGCGAAATTTTAATTGCCGGCAATTAAAATTTCAGCTAAGGAATCCAAACAAATCAAATTATTTCAGCCAATGAAAGCATCACTTTAAACAGACCTCAAACACCAAGCTGGTTAACAGCTTTTGGTTGATTTGGCTCGTTGGGTACCCGTGGATAAATATATCATTTATTTAGTTCGCAGTGCTGACTTGAAGAGTGATGCCTCGATGTGCTCACGTTCAGGTCCACGGATCAGCGAAAGTTTATTATCACGCTTACCTTGATTTTATCTCATTACACTTTGCACTTAAAGATGGAGTGCAGTTCTCAAGTACGTGCGCTTACGCACTGAGCTTCATAAGAACAAGAGATTTAGTGGAAAATAAATTTACAAGCGTTATTTTGTCCCTTCAGTTTGCAAGCATGTATTATGCAAAAAAGTCATGTGTAGAAATCGAGAAGGTTTTACGCAAAATTACGAGAGTCAGAGACCGGCTGTACATTTTGGTTCAGATTTCACCGAGATGTTTGTCTTTTGTTGAAAAACCTTTCGTTACCCCAAATATCCTTCGGCCGGTGAGTGGGTTATCCACAAGCATTCCAATCTATTTGTTTGTGTAACCGTTTATAATTTTATAGCAAGTGGATAATATTTACCGTTAGTTTCACGCCATAGCGACGTATCGTTTAAATACATGTATAAAGGCAATGCTAAATAAAAAATAAATCACCTTACCTGTGATGTACTATCGTCCTTTTGCATCAGAAGTTATGTTTTAAGCGATTTTGAAGGGTTTTGAGTTCGCCGTTGACTGTGGAAATTAACTTCATATCAAACTGTGCCTATTGTTATAGTTGACTTTTTCGAAGACAATAGGGCTTTTGTTTAGGGACTGTTCTATTGTCAGCCCGGAATTGGCGTTCGACCTAAAACGGAGACGATCGGCAAATTGTCGGCGTTGACATTTTCTCACCTTGGTTGTGTTTTCACTAGGACAATTTTAGCTAGATAAAGTCAGAAAAGTCCGGAAATACAGTGAAAACACTTCGTCTAGTGTTTAGCGAGTTAACAATGCCAACTGTTTTCACAAGGAAAAACAACGGGTTTTCTCGCCTTTACGACAGGAAACTCACGCAGAGTTATACTACCTCGCAAGAAGGTTTAACTTGTCCCGATAAATACCGCAGCCAATCGCATCGCGTGTAGTGACAGATGCCTGCCAAACAATCTGGCAAAATTATTGTCCAGACGCTCGCCTCGTGGTTCTTGCGAAACAAAACCTTGTATGCTTGTAAACATGGCTGACGAATTGCAAAACACTTCCCAATTCTTTCGCCGTTTTACAATAATTTCTCTGGACCCGTTGGATGCTCAGATCCCTCGTCCAGGGCCTTACCTGTTTCACAGAGTCGGCATACAGAATCAATTCCCGCATTACGGGCAACCAGCAGGGGCACCCAACGAGCCAAACCAGCCAAAAGTTGTAGAAAGGCATTTTTAGGTACGTTATGGTGTTTGAAGTCTGTTTAAAGTGGTGTTTTGGTTAGCTAAAAAACTTTGATCTGTTCGGATTCCCTAGCTGAAATGTTAATTGCCCGAAAATTTTAGGGAACAAAATCTTTCTTTGAGAAAATACTAGCTGAAATGAACTTTCTAGGGACCTTTTTTTCTTTCCGAAAATGCTAGCTGACGTTTTTTACTGCCAAAAACAACAATAACGACCTTTCCGAAAACCTCAGGGTTAAGATTGCCACATTACGAATCTTTCAGGCAACGTTTTACTTACGAAAATCCGAGTGCACTCTTTAATCGACGCCGAAAGCCTTAGGCCAACTATCCTCCACCGAACAGATATCTACCGAAACTTGTCGTTTGGTGCCCCTGAACCAGCAGTTCTTCGGCCTCTGTCTTGGGAAATTTGATAAAATCGTTCGGGTATATATATAAATGAAAATTTTGCAGTTAATTTTATCTACAGAAATGTAATAAAATTTCGCCAAAAAATTGATCAGTATACTTTTATTATATACCGAAGGAAAATTTCGCAGTTATTGCAATGTCATTAACGGCGAAAGGTTTTCCTCTAAATCTATGTTGGAACCACAAATTTCGCAGTAAATGGAATCTCATTAACGGCGAAAGGTTTCCTCTAAATATATGTTGGGACCACAAATTTCGCAGTAAATGGAATCTCATTAACGGCGAAAGGTTTTACTCTAAAATATATGTTGGGACCACAAATTTCGCAGTAAATGGAATCTCATTAACGGCGAAGGGTTTCCTCTAAATTATTGTTGGAGCAACAAGCTTCGCAGTAAATGGAATCTCATTAACGGCAAAAGGTTTCCTCTAAATATATGATGGAGCCACAAACTTCGCAGTAAATGGAATCTCGTTAACGGCAAAACAGGGGCACCCAACGGCAAGTTTCGGTAGATATCTGTTCGGTGCAGAGTAATTCGCTTCGTGTTTTCGGCGTCGATTTAAGAGTGCAATCGGATTTTCGTAACTAAAACATGGCCTAAAAGATTCGCAATTGCGAAATCATAGCCACTGAGGTTTTCGGAAAGGTCGTAATTGCTGTTTTCGGTAGTCAGAAACGTCAGCTAGCACTTTCGGAAAGAAAATAGTTCCCTAAAAGTTCTTGGAAAGTTCATTTGAGCTTGCATTTTCCCAAAGGAAGATTTTGTTCCCTAACAATTTCGGACAATTAAAATTTCAGCTGGGGAACCCGAACAGATCAGCTTCTTCTAGCTTATGAAAACATCACTTTAAACAGACTTCAAATAGCATAAGGTACTTAAAAATGCCTTTCTATAGCTTTTGGTTGATTTGGCTCGTTGGGTGCCCCTGGGCAAAAGGTTTCCTCTAAATATATGTTGGAACCACAAATTATCTCATTAACGGCGAAAGGATTCCTCTAAATATATGTTGGGACCACAAATTTCGCAGTAAATGGAATCTCATTAACGGCGAAGGGTTTCCTCTAAATATATGTTGGAACTACAAATTTCGCAGTTATTGAAATGCCATTAACGGCGAAACATTTCCGTCACAATATATATTGCAATAATAAATTTCGAAGTTATTGATATCCCTTTAACGGCGAAACGTTTCCCTCCGGCTGTTTTCTGTAACCGGTTTTGTCGGGTGACAATGCCTATCCAATGAAGTTCAAATCAAGTCCCTGTGAGGGTGTGAACAACAAAACACCCGCCATACCCATGCGTGCAGGATAAGACTAAGATCCTACGTAAAAAGTGCAGCGTTAAATTGTGGGAGTCATTGTCGGAGAGTTTCTTCGTTGCTTTTGCTACTCACTAGTACTTAGTTAAGAAATAAGAAAAAAGATGGTTAACAAATTAAAAGAACAAAATAAAATAAAAAAATACTAAAAGCAACAGTACATATTTTTGCGCTGTAGACGATTTTTTATTCTCTCTCTGTCTCTCTGTTTTTATTTCACTTTTGAAGTTAATCTGCCGACGACATATTGCACGCTTGAGGTTTTCAGTCTCGAGTGGGAGAATTGAAAGAAAGCTATTTGAGTAGAGCTCCTCTCATTGAGCTACATTCGAAACTCCCGTAAGCGACCACCCAAAATGCCAAGCCCAGGTAGTCGCTTTCGAGAGCTTAGACCTAACCACTGATTAAACTGTAGTGCTTTCCATTATTTGATGGTACTCCGAAACCAAGGTTTAAGCAGTTCTTTGATCCATGCGCTGTAGTATTTAATCTAAAGCAATCCACAACACAAGTGGCTGGTTTTCAATAGCGACGCAAGCACAAGCGCAAGCATAAGAAGCTTATGCCAAGTGAAAACGACACTACGCAAGCATAAGCGCAAGCACAAGGAAAAGGAAAATTTTTGATCCTTGCGCTTGTGCTTATGCTTGCGTTAAGCCCGTTTTCACGGTGAAATAAGCGCTCTTGTGCTTACGCTTATGCTTGCGCTTGTGCTTGCGTCGCTAGTGAAAACCAGGCTTATAACTAATAGTCCATGTCGCTTTAACATACTGACTTGGGAAAAAATTACTATTTAGAGTAAAGTTATTTGCAAGTGTGGTTTCAAGACAGGAAATACAGTAAATAAGACGCGACAAATACAATGTGTCGGTATTTAAGCAGACTTCCCGTTCTTTACAAATTGACCGTGAGAAAATCTGATATCGGGACGCAAAAAGTAAATGTGGCTGATAACACCAGTAAGTCTTCTACTATCTCAGCAGAGGCATAATCTTAATTTTGTGAAAATGTACAACTCGGACTTTCCATTGAACGGACTATTCCTAATCAAAACTGAAAGGTTGCAAGTAGTTTTAACTTTGCCATTGGCTGCCCAACTTTAAAAAGGAATTAAACTATCTTCAAACCCAACCCGAGCATAAAGCAAGTCATCGAAACAGAACTCCCATTTTCAGTGTAAAGCAATGTATCCACGACTTCCACATGGTTCTCCTATGATTTTGTTGTCGTTGTTGTTGTTGTTTTTGGAGAGTTCTACTGGGTTAAGTTAAGTTCGATTGAGTTCAATTTGGTTGGATTAGTAAAGTCGGGAGTTGATAAAAGAAATATTTCTGAGGTGGCAATCAATACGTTAGGTGTGACAAGCTTGTTTTCATTTCCCTTCCCATTGATAAGCAATTATGAAGTTGTGATAAATTTGAGAAAAACGCATAACAAGCACACAAACGGTATATTGTTAAGGCAGAGTCCGTGTTTTGTGGTCTGAGAGTGTGCTCGATTGTGTGCCGATAGCTTCAGAAATTTCTGACTTATTTTGTACAAGATGAAAGGTACTCCTAATGGAAAATCTCTTTTTGTTCGGGGATTGAGTTGGGATGCGGCTTCAAGTGTGGAAGCTCTCGTGGAACATTTCACTTGTAAGTATTCGTCGAAGAGCAGTGCAATAGTGTTAATCGGGAAATATTATACATGCAACATACCGATTTAGGGGTATTTTCCTCCGCTTTAACTCTAAAACATGATTTCGAAGCAGTGCTTTGAGCTAATCGCTAGCCAGTGATCTAACGGCTGCTCTCTCGAGCTTTGCATTCCTTTCCCTCAAACAGACCAATAAGGAGCAGGCTTCCATTTTTTAGAAACCTGGTCCTAGTCCTCGTCTTGTTGTGTTTTTATGCATTTTATTAGTTCTCTTTAATAGAGGGAAAGGAATGCAGAGCTCTAGTGAGCAGCTGTTAGTGGGGAGGTGCGTTACGTGACCACCCTACTAACGGATGCGAAGGAGACTAACTTCCATCATGATGGACGTCTTTTTTTCGCTTTTAACCCTTTAAGCCCCGATAGTGCCATATGGCACAAGATGCAATTACATGCTTAATATTCAGTCAATTTGCATGAAATTTGCACAACCAAAAGATCTTGGAAAGATCTGCACATTGAAGGCATAATATCATGCCCCCCTCCTATACAAGACTTGATTTACCACCCCTGAAACTTTTGGAACTTTTTGTCTTTGTACTTTTTAGACCAAATTAATATCTGACAACAAGCAATGCACTGAGAGCTGCAAATTAAGCTATAGTTCAGGGGGATACCAGATGTGTACAAGGAACAGGAAAATTTTAAACGTTTTGATTTTTTCATTTTGGGCACTTGTCAATCCAATCTGTAGCCTCCTCCATTTCTTTTGGTGTGATTTATAGCATACCCCAGAAAATACCTTTCAAATGGTATATCACATGTGGTCTCCTGGTTCATAGTTACTGATTTAGAAAAACTTAGCATTTCCCTCGGGGCTTAAAGGGTTAACGTATGTTTCAAACTTTTTTATTTGGAAAGTACGGAGGTTTATCTATAGCTCGTACAGCTTATTTCATTTGTTTTCATGTATTTCGCTAAGGATGTTGAATCGGAAATGAAATAACAGTTCTTCTCAGTTTTATGTCTTTGTATGCATTTTTGTCGATGTGGTCAATGTTTTCTTCGTTTCTTCTTTTCGGTATTCATGTCATGGCGCCCTAGTTTAACTTTATTTTATTGCCCGTACTCACATCTGTGCGTTTACCATGCCAAGGAAATCACACTCAAGGAACCGAGGGAAGCGGAAAGCGAAAGAGAATAGTATACGGACAAAAACTAAACGTCGCGGACAAAGCGACGCAGACTTGATAAGATTTTATTTTGTTTCAAATGAAATTCTAAGACAAATAAACATCCCTCAACAACTGTGTTAGTACTGTGTAAACATAAACCATTAAGTTCTAGGATGACTGATAAATTTGAAAAAGAGGTTAAACCTATAAACGTTTTCACAACAACAAAGTTAACCCAGCTGTTCAACTTCTTGATTTACTTTGATTGTGCAAACGACGTCAGTACATAACTAGGAAAAAGAACCTAACTCATTAAAGGTTTTCTTTCTTGTGCTTCATCACTTGTACAGTGACCAAAGTTCGGTTTCCTGAATCCAGAGTTTTCTCAGTCGCCCGGAGTTATCGTGATCACTGGGTCAAAAAAACAACAAAAAAAAACAGGAGAAAAAAAAAGTTATACTCAACTCTCCATACTCTTTAAAGTACGAAATCAATGCAAACCCTCATAAAAATGAGCTGCCAAAAACGTACCTGCTGAATATAATTTCGTCCGCCATGATGAAAGAAAGCACACTTTCTTCAGATCTAACTGCATGCGAAATATACCCTCTATTTTGTCATTGTGATCGACTACTTCGCAGTTAATGAAATTATACTAACTGCGAAATATAACCTCCATTCTATTGTTGTGATTGACTTCTTCGCAGTGAGTGAAATTACACTAACTGCGAAATATCCCTTCCATTCTATAATTGTGATCGACTACTTCGCCGTTAATGAAATTACACTAACTGCGAAAGATACCCTCTAATCTTTAATTATGATCGACTACTTCGCAGTTAATGAAATTATACTAACTGCGGAATATATCCTCTATTCTTTAATTATGATCGACTACTTCGCAGTTCATGAAATTATACTAACTGCGAAATATATCCTCTATTCTTTAATTGTGATCGACTACTTCACAGTTAATGAAATTCTACGAACTGCGAAATATACCCTCTATTCTATTATTGAGATCGACAACTTCGCAGTTAATGAAATTATACTAACTGCGAAATATACCCGACAACTTCGCCGTTCATGAAATTACACTAACTGCGAAATATACCCTCTATTCTATTATTGAGATCGACAACTTCGCCGTTAATGAAATTACATTAACTGCGTAATATCCCTTCTATTCTATAACTGTGATCGACTACTTCGCCGTTAATGAAATTACACCAACTGCGAAATCTTCCCTCTATTCTATTATTGCGATCGACTACTTCGCCGTTAATGGAATTACACTAACTGCGAAATCTACTCTCTGTATAAGATGTTGATTGACTACTTCGCCGTTATTGAAATGTCAATAACTGCGAAATATTCTGTCTGTATAATATATTGAGTGCCTTTTTTGCGAAATTTTATTGCTATCTATAGAGTAGATTAATTGCAAATTTTGCATTTGTCAAAGTACCGGTTCTGTCGTACCAGCTCAGGGCAAACGAGTCCACAGATGTGTTCAAAAGTATCTCTGCTCACTCTGAAGTGCTCGCTTCACAGATAATCTTGGTAACGATTTACAACGAGCTGTTCGAACCAAAACTGCGGCCTTGGATAGACCCACATGGTCTTGCGCTTACGGCGATGTATGGTTTGGCGTTCAATTGCCAGGATTACAACATTCTGTCGCATCCTCCCCATCTGCCGAGACATTAATCGCATCCTCTGAACGAAACTCCTTCTCTTTCGCAAAAATATAGCGAGAATCAGTACTAGTGAACTCATTAAAAGCGCTTTCTCTCCCGCCATTTTTGAAAGTTGCGCGGATTTGTAATTTGAATCTTCCGAGTTATTAGTGGCTTAAAATTTCCCAGTAAAAACAGATGTCATGTTTAACTAGCTGATGTCGGTCTGTAAACAAACACCTAGGAAGAATGTTCAGCTAGTTAATCGGCCTAGTGAAAACACAGCCCTTACGGTGGTCTAGCGCGGGAAAATGTTAAGTGGGACACCAAACGACGGGCGGTGGGTTAGTCGCTGCGTTGACTCACGCTCACGCCGTGAAGATTTCGCTGCCATTGTAGGCAAGGCAATTTTTGAATAGTTAATCACCGTGAGGACACCAAGAAACATAAAACAACTCATTCAAACACAATTCGTGCTCTCGACTGATGAGGCTTTGTTCCTCCGTAATGACATACGTGCATAATTCATACTTACTTACTTCAGTAGTCTTACGACCATACAGGATGCTAAAAGAATGTCAATTAAAATTAGATTTAACGGGATGTCGTACAGCACACTTACAAATTTACAACTAGCTCCAACTTGAAGTTTAAGGGACTTTATCATCCAACACGCATGCGCGAGTTGGTCAGAAAACTTTTGAAAACGTTAGTCCAACTTTTTCAAATGCTGTCGTAGGTTCCAAGTAGCCGATTTCATCTGTTTGAATCGCGTTAATCTTGAGAAAAATTGAGGATGTTTTTGCTCACAATCAGTCTTAAGGAAATACAGACGGCTTTTGTAGCAATATCTTTTTGAGATTTGGCTTTGGAAGAATTATTTTCGTGCGATTGTGATGTCTACTAGCGGCGGTCGTCGTGCTGGCAGCGGACGAAAGAGAATTTACGACAGCAACGCCATCAGACGCAAAGTTTGGGAACGTGGAAATCAGAGGATTTGTCTGGATTGTTTAATTTATTCTTCTTGAGTATCAGCGAAATTAAAGTGCGGTTATTAGTAGTATAGTGTTTGGGGGTACGAAATCAATTGATTTCGTTTTCCCCAAACACTATACTACTCGCCTTCTGGTCTCGTATTCTGGAATATATAGTTATTTAATTTGATGGAATATATAGTTATTTAATTTGATGGAATATATAGTTGTTCAATCTTATATAATCTATAGTTGTTCAATCTGATGGAACCAAGGTCTGCACACTTTGAATTTATGGTTCAATCTGATGGAATCTATAGTTTATTATAAATGTGTGACTTTCTCGGAAAAATCACCAAGCGTGACATTCTCGGAAAAACAGGAAATGAGTCATCGCCTATAGCTATTATTTCTCACTGGTTTCGTCTCATGGTTTAAAAATTAAATATCACATAATATTATAGAATGAGTTGTAATTCAGTAATTCACAATGAATTGAAAAATATGGGAGAATTGTCATGTTATTTTTGTAATCAGCTATTGGTCAAAGTTGTTAAAATTGTGAAAGCACCTTGCTGTGATAATCAGAAAATGTTTAACGATGATGGTGAAAATGTTTGTCTAAATTGTGGTTCAGTTCATGGTTATGATTATTGTAAAGAGTACGTTGACTTTCATAATAATATGTATAAAATAAAGCGAAAATCTGTATATCACCGGAAGTACCATATTGAAAATGTGATAAATGGTATATGTCGCAAGAATAGATTTCAAATTTCTGTAAAAGATAAGGGTAAAATATTGAAAATATTCCAAGAGATAGACACTGTCCTTCCTTTGGTGAATAAGAATCGTAAAAGGATGATAAGTACGAAATTTATGCTTAAGCAAATATTTTTAATGCTTGATCTTCCATTTGATGAAATAATAGTTACTAGATCAAAAAAGACGCTTGGATTTTATGATCAATATTGGGTTGAGATTCTATTGTTGAGATTTGATAAGATTATTCGTATTATCAAGCAGTGAATTTTTCATCATATTTCAGTAGGTACTTATCAATAATTGGACTATTATCAGTCACATAATCATCGATATTCTTCATTGAGATTTGTATACTTGAAGCATCAAAATCACCACTTCTCAACTTGTCTTTTATTGAATTGAGTAGATGTTGATACCTTTGATAAGCATATGTGCAATTTTGGATTTTCAAATCTAGGTTTTTATGCTTCATCCACCCTTGTATCAAAAGTGCTGCTGTACTGATGGCTACCAAACTAACACCACCTGTTGCAACGCTTGTGGCGAGACCTCCAGTTGCAAAGATGATGGACAAGGAATTCCCAAGTAATTTCCATTTTTTGAACCTTTTCACAGCCTGTTTGTGGGCCCAACACTTTCTGTGATATGTGTGGTAATAGGCTTTTAATTCCTTAATCTGTTCTTCTGTTAATTCACCTGAAATATGGTTCCAGTTGAATATGCTTTTTCGATTGTCTGTCATGTATATCATTTAGATTATAATTCGTTTGCGAATACAATAAATTAATCCAGAGATTTGACCACATAATGGAGATCTTTTCATTAGTTTTGATGTTGCATTTTTTGGTATGGCATAACAATATCCACGGTCTAATGAATAACGATTATAGAATCTTCCATAAGCATCATGGAGAATACTATGTGAGTGTATTACATCAATCCAACCAAGTGTTCTTTCAAAAAATCGTGTAATACGACCATTTCCTGGACCAATAAGTCCTATATCATTATGAATATATAAAATGTTGTCAATTGAAAGTATTGTTTTGAAATGCTTGAAATACAAAAATTGGTATACTAGGCATGATTTCAATATTTTGTCATCAACATAAATATGTTGTTGTTTGGTTTGATTAAAAAGACAGCTAACGTATTTGATTATGTCTTCTATCATATATTATATCGTTGGATTAAAATTTGATGATGATCTAAAATTGTTTTTTCATCTAATATAAAATCTAAGTATACACAGAAAAAAATAATACTACCATCTAAAGGTGCAATGGAATTTGGATTTAAATCGCCAAAAGTCATTTGTTGACTACCAGTTCTATTAGCAGATGTAAAACTTCCAATATGTTTTTTGTTCCAATAGATCTTACTTTTGTCAGTATTTGGAGAAGATAAATTATCCCAATGAACAGATAAACAATGCCAAACATTAATTTTACCCAAATCATTTACGGAATAATCAGCTATTTTTTTGAAATTTTGTATGGATACTGCTGGACCAAAATACACACAATTTGATTCATCAACACCGCTTATTGCTAAATTTAAACCATTGTAATAGCTGACAAACTTGTCATACCCTCCATCATCATGGCCAAAAAGCCCATTTTTCCATGGATTACCACCAGTATTTGAATTCAATTTATAAACAATGAAAATATTGACAGCATTATTATTCAAATTAACTTGACTTATCATTCTTGTTGTTCCACCAAACTTTAAAAAATAACGCCCATTAAGTTTCTCAGCCTTGGTACAAACAGTGGGTCTTAAATTTATATTTGATTGAAATGCATTATTTTCTTCATTTGAGAGATCAAATAATATACTAATTCTTCTGTTTGCATTCATATCTAAAAAATTATTATTCGCTCTGTCGATTTGATAAGTACATTTAGAGTATAATCTGATGAATTCAGAAACCCATAAATCCAAAAAACTATCTCTGACAATATCTGAAACTTGTGATTTGATTACAACATGATCAGAATCATTGCCTGCTTTTACATTTGTAAGAAGTTTGTCTCCAAGATCATAGTGGCCATCTTGTGTCAATTTGAATCCATCACCCTTGGGACCAGTCAAACCTATATTACCTTGATTTAGTTCAAAATTGAATATACCCATATACTATTGATTTAGATTAATTCATAATTACTTCTAATGATAATGCGATGTCAAATGCTCCATCATATTTTTAAAAATAAAATTTTATGCAAGAAACTCAGCAGTAAGCGTTACTCTTGTTTTATTGTTAAGTCCGGTAATTTTAAACGTTAGTGCAGTAGCTGTTGGAAAATGCAAGTGTGTCCTTATGTTTGACAAAACTATCCACCCAGTTTCCCCTTTTGAAATATTGTGAGATGTAAGCCGTTGTTCTTTTCCTCCAACAGTAACATAAACACGAAAAGAACCATTTTGTGGCATGGAAGTGCGGTCATAAAAATGTAAATCGGTGCGAATCAATTCTTTAAAAAACGGTGTATATGGAGCCCAAAACGTTGGCATAGAAAAAACATCTTCTGATGCGGAAGAGCCGGTTAACAAAGTACTTACTATTTTATAAACTAACCCTGATAAAATTAAAGGGCGTGGAACTTTTATTTGATTTGAGGTAATTTCGAATAACAGATCATTTCCATTGTAAATATTATGTCCGTTCAGGTTCAAATTTCCACCCAATTTTGGATCTTTAATTAGATAAGTGTTCATATTGATATCATTCAGCATTGTCAATTCATCATTTTGACCGTCAAATAAGTTTGATGAATTATTAATCAAAGAATGTCCATTCAAATCTAAATCAGTTTGTAATTGTATTTTTTCATTTACGATTTTATAAGCTTCTGCGAAGTCGTAAACACTTGATGGAACGTCTACTGCTTTCAAAATCAATACCATATGCAAACACAATGAACTTTGTACTTATTTGGATAAGTTGGTTAGCATTAATATGAATCGTACAATATAAATATTCAGTGGTGAACTTGCTGATGGTTTTTCAATCCATAATAAATATCTCGAATGATCTTCATTTCTGTTATCAATTTCTCCCTACAGTTTTATGAATTGTAATTCCACCAGTTGCACTGAATGTTACACTACTAAGATTCATTCCTTCATAATCAGGAAATAGCCATTCAAGAATGAAAGTGTATTTTCCATCTTTATTGTGTACATATTAAATCCAATTCTAGCTCTGTAAATATGATTAGCTTCTTTATTCAAGTCTACATTCAATGACCTTTTTGAAATCAAATGTGGTGAACGAGGTAAATTGACATATCCATTAACTGTCCAGCCATATTCAGTGCTAATTTCATCGATATCATTCCAAATATTTGAAAAGCATTCTTTGGATGAGAAGCAGATGAAATATGACTTTTTTCTAATTGATCAAATTTACGGCATCGGTTTTTATTTGTTCCTTCTTTTAAGTTAATGATTTTATGCCCTCCAAGTTTTAAGTCTGCTGCCATCGCATTTGTTCCATTCAATAATAAAGTGTTTGCTCTGATGGTTGTGAAGCTCGATTTAAAACTCTAAAGTTCACTGCATCAGTTTCATTCAGCACGTCCACTAAATTCGTCACTTTATTTCCACTCATTGACAAATCGCCATACATTGCAGTCGAACCGTCTCGTCGAAGAAAATACTCGTCAGTATAAAGTTTTGTCACCGCATCATCTAAAATTTACGGGTGGAGCAAGATTAGTAATGGCATTGTTGTTCATATTTAGATTTTGTTGTGCAATCGTATCGAGTTTGGTTTGCAACCTTGGTCCACATAACTTTTGTTTACAGCATCTTGTGGTTTGAGGGCTTATCTGTAGGTTGATATTTTGTTAATTTCATGTCAATATACTACCAAACGCAACATATGCCGTTTTTCAATTTCATAAGCTGGGTCATGGAGAAAGTAAGACAAATTGGTATGATAGCCATAGCCCCATAAACGATGATATGTGTTTTGGTTGTTAGACGCAGGAGCTGTGCTGGAAAGTTCCACCTGTATTGCCGCTTGACCACCACTGGTTTTTTCGATTCGGAAAAGCTTCTCATTAACCATCAACGTGTGGAGTTTGGGGAAAAGGTTTTTGAAACGGCTGTCCCCGCATTCGTATATTTTACAGTTGGAAGGGTTAAATCGACTGTTGCACTTCTTGGGTCTGATGGTGAGAAAAACTCAGTAACAAATGTATACTGTCCATTTCTTAAAGATGTCACATTAAAACGAATTTTGGATGTAAACTTACCACTATGTGAAATGATAAAAGACAATGAGGACTTATTTATGTGGTATGGTGATCTATCAAAATTCTCAATTTGAAGGTTTGTCGCATCTGACTGACTGCATTGGATATGTCTTTTAACAGAAAAGCGAATGGTTTGGGTTGCGTTGGGTACCAGATGCTGAAAGAACAAGGTCATCAACATACTTTTTGTTGGCAGAATCTTTATCAGAGTTTGGAGATCCAACATTTGTTATTTTATTGTCACCCATGTCAAGATCACCAGTCATTGCAACACTTCCATCTTTTTTAAGAAATGGTGAAACATCAATGCCAGTAATCCAGCAATTTCAGTATCAACATACCCCTTTGTGGCTGTATCATTGTTTGCTGTTGGCGCTGCTACATTTGTAATTTGTTGTCACCCATGTTCAGATCACCAGTCATCTTTTTACTTCCGTCCAAATACAAGACACTGGTTTCAATTGTATTACCATATTTTCAATAAACCGGAAAGCATTCTCGCTAAATTGTTTAAAAAACCCGAAATTGACGACATCACTGAGGTCATAATCCGGATTATCAGAGTCAATGGGTTGGTTAAATACACCAGTTATTCTGTTGTTACCCATGTTCAAAAACACCAGTCATTGTAACACTACCATCCTTTTTGACAAATTCATCATCAACATATTTCTTTTGTAACATCACTGTCATCAGTTGGTTCAGCAACATTTATTATCTTATTCAATTTCATGTCAATTTTACCAAAAAAGCAACATTGCCGTTTTCAATTTCATACACTGGGTCGTGAATATGTGATAAAATGATATTAGAAAATCCATAAACACCATAAACTATGACATGATGTTTGGCATTATTTGATAAATATGGTGAGATCAACAATAATTCCATTGATGTAGCTCCTTGACTTGTTTTTTCAATGAAGAATATTCTTTGAGATAACCATCAACAAGATGAGTCTTTGGAAATGCTCTTTTTATTGAATCCTTTCTTTCAATTAAATTGATGACAAAACATCATCATCAACTGTTGCATTGTTTGGATTACCATCAGTATAAACTCAACAACTAAAGTGTACTTTGAAACTTCCAATTGTGTCAGATCAAAACGAAGAACAGTTGTAAGACCAGCAGAAGGAATCACAAAAGACAATGATTTTTTTATTGATATTGTATGGGCTTTTATTATAGTCTTCTAATTGCAGATTATTCGCATTTCTGATAATGGTTGTTTTTGATAATTTATATCTTCAAGAAGAAATTTAAATGGATTTTCCCTTGTTCCTTCAATTGATAAAACAGAATCGTTTACGTATCTCACATTGGTGGCATCTTTGTCAGAAGTTGGGTCTGCTACATTACTAATTTTTTTGTTTTCAATGTCATAATTACCATCTTGTGTTAATTTGAATCCATCACCTTTATCACCTTTGGGACAACAGCTCCAGTAGCTCCTTGTGGACCAATTGCACCTGTATTACCTTTTGGACCTCTATCACCTTTTTCACCTTTGGGACCAATTGACCAGCTGGGCCTCTTTCACCAGTTCCAGTTTTTTTTTATTTCTTGATTTTGTGGAGAATTAAAAACTCCCATATAATATTAGATTAGATAACACAGTGAAGTTTGATCTATCTAATTACCATTGTTGCCATTGTTGCTATTGTCGCCATTGTTACCATTGTTGTCATTGTTGTCATTGTTGCCATTGTTATTTTTTTACCTTTTGGAAGAATTATTTCATATCCATTTGGACAAGGATTGTATGTTGCCATATACTATTAGATTATATTAAACCATAAAAATTTCTCTTCACCTTTTCATAGGCTTGTCAACATAACAGAAGGAATATGGTTTCTTGGTTGCTTCAATGTATTTTCTTCTTGTCTATTCCAAGTTCTTGTGCAATCAAGTTCCTTTCTCTTGAGGATGGGAAATAATAAATGCAGAAGTGACTGCAATTGAGTCTGATTGATTTTGGACAGCCATAGAATGATTGTGTGAGATATATGACTGAACAGTTCTTGTGTCTCCCTGAATGAAATAGCTGATTATCTGATCTTGTTTCTTGTCGGTGACAAAATCATCAAAAACAACCAATCGCTGCAAATCTGTGTCTTTTATTTGTTCAACTGGCAATATCTCTTCTTGACTGCAAACCAAGGCAGGATATCCAATGTGACTGCTTATTTCATCCATTACTTTCCGAAGATATCTGTACTTGTCTTGATCCAAATTTTTTGCATAAAGATGTATCTGATCATAATAGACCAATGGTTCCCTAATCAAATGCATAAACAGTGTTGTCTTTCCAGATCCAGAATTACCAGCCAATAACATTCTAAATGTATCTTTTGGCATATACGGGTACACTGTCTGAATGAATTATTTGAATTCTGAATGATATCATAATTTGGAATTTCCATATGTTAATAGTTTAGATTAGTCTAACACAATTGTATATGGATTAGAACGTATGAAAAGGCTTCTTAAAAGTGGAATTGAAGCTGGAAATAAAACTAGAGAAGTTCGTGAGGTTATCAAGACTTATGAAAATAGGAACAGGATGCATATGATACAACATCAGAATTACTGAAACCCTCTATTGATGTCCAGAAGAGTGTGAAAGAAAGTGTCGACAAAAAACAGGATGAAGTCATTGAACAGTTGAAAAAAAATCAAAAAGCCTTGACATCTGGTTTTGAAGATCTTATGCTATTAAACACGTTACCTGAATCAGTACCTGTGAAAACAACATACCAATTGATTACAAACCTCAAATGATGACTGAAACAGAACCAAAGTATAAGTCAAATATTGATAAAGGTTTTTCACTTGAGGATATTCAAACATGATGAAACATAATTTAGCTCCTCCATCAATAATTTTAAACAGGATAATGGATGGTACAATCGATATTAATGAGTATGATAAGAAAATTGGTAAATCAACCCAAGAACTTGGACTCAAAAAGCTCATCTATCAACAACCAAAAAGAATAGGGATAAAAATAAAGAACAAATTTCTAAAATAACTCAAGAGATCAAATTATTGCAAAAGTACCGAAAAAGAATCGGCGCTGTTGAGGAAGGTGCATCAACTATTGGTTCAGGCATGGGAAGGAGAAGAGGTGCAATGGGTTCAAGGGATGCATTTTTGGGTGACATGCTTTCAAGACTGCAGTTGCTTGGTGGATCTATTTCAGCCGGCAACAACAGCAAAAATGTTCAAAATGAATTCACAAAAATATTGCATACATTGAACAGACTGGGAATCCTGAAAACCGGTGAGTTGGATAAAATAATGATGAAATATCTAATGTAAAGTATATGACAGAAATTTCATTACGATTCAACAGTAAAAACAGAGACAAAATTGGTGTTAGTAAGAGTCATGATTTTGAAAAAAGATTCAATACACCTCTTAAATTAACGAATGATTTGAAATATGAAATGGCTGTGAATGTTATCAATATGACATACAGTTGGTACAATATCAGAGATATTTTTGAAAATAATCAAATGAAATACAGCTATGACAAAGGTGTAAACTGGGAAACAATAACATTCGTTGACGGGATGTATTCATACGACGATATCAATAGTTACATTCATGAGTATATGAGTAAAAATAGCCATGTACTGAATCCATCTGAAACAGACAAATCAAAATTCATGTATGGTATTAACATGTATTTCGTTTTGTCAACATATCGCATTTTGATTGAACTTGATGAAAACTATCGAGTGGATCTGAGAAATCTTGATTTCAGGAAACTTATCGGTTTCAATTCAAAATTAGTTTCAGCCACAGAATATGGAACAAATCTACCTGATATTACAAGAGGAGTAGATGAAATTATATCAATTGTGATATGGTGATAGATAGCATTGTTGATGGAAATAGCACAAATACAATCGCAGTTATACCAGTCACAGATCTCGTTAGAAGTTTACCTTTCACTTACAAACCTCGTTTTCTTTCATGGAATCCTGTCTCAACACACACAATCAGCTCAATACGTTTTTATGTCACTGATTCTTCTAGACAACCAGTTGATTTAAATGGGATAGATTGGTATATTGAGTTATTCTTGAGAGGGACAGAATTATAAAACCTAATAGTATATGAAACGGTTTGAGTTAAAAAAATATGAACAACATGGTGAAGGTATTGTGACTGATATGATCAAAACAGTTGGGAAAAAAGCAGCAGAAAAAGCAGCCACAACAATTGGTGAACATGCTGGCAAAAAAGCTGGTGACAAAATCATAGAACTTTTGAAAAAGAGAAAGAGTGGAAACAAGAGTGGAACTGAGAGTGTGAGCCAGACTGGTGGTTTAATCAAAAGAAAGAGAGGCAGACCTCGTAAAATCAAATAACTTTTATCTAACACAATAATATATGTCAAACTATCGTGACTCAAAATATATCGAAAGATATGAAGATGTAGTGTTCGAACTAGAGACAGCACTTAATACTGTAGTAGCAAACAATGCTCATCAGAGGAAAACAGGTTACCGTTTCGTTGTTGATAACAGTGGAGAGACTACACCATTTGACTGGTATAATGCCCGTTTTAATGTTATTTTCAAAGAAAATAAGCTTGCAGATGGAGCTGACATTGCTGCTGCAGATCGAAATGGTATTGTTAATTCAGTTCACGCTCTTATTAACACCATTAATGTAAAAATGAATGGCCTTGATGTTTATGAATGCCGTGATGCAAACCAAGCCACAAATATTAAGTCATTGCTTGAGTATTCACAGGGTTATGCTGTAAGTCAGGGAACCAATGAGTTCTTCTATCTTGACACCAGCAGAGGTGCTGAAAACAGAGTGGCACAAGCTGCTTATAACAAAGGATTCTCAGATCGTAAAGCTTTGCTTAATGATGGTGGTGAAATAAATGCAGAGATAGCATTGAACAGATACGGTTTTTTCAAGAGCTTTTGGATGATCTCATGCCTAACTCAAAAGTAGAGGTGAACCTGACACTTGAGAGTGATAACAATTTGATTTGGCAAGCTACTGATGAATGTGTGTGTGATACTAACTAAATTCCAGCTAATACGTATCATTTTCAATTCTGCGGGAAAGTCCTTATACGAGTATCTTGACAACAGAAAGTGGACTTACATGAGAGAAATGGTTGAGAGAGGCAATTCAACAAGACAGCAGACAGCCAATTTCCGTATTTCCACAGGAATAAACAAACCCAGGCATGTTTTTGTATTAATCATCAATGATGCCAATGATTCGTCTCAGACAGCCAATAAATTTCTCTATAACACATTCTCAGTTGCAAATAACCGAACTTTGACTGATTGTTATCTTGAGGTTGGCAATGGTAATGATTATCCAGACGTTCATTATAAACCATCAACAGAACCAACAAGAGTATTTAGAGATGTTTTGAAATATGTTCAAGCTGTAAATGATTTCAGTGAAAGTACCCTTCTTAACAGGGGCAACTTCGGTACAATATTCCCTTTCATTTATTTTGATTTGACGAAACAGAAACAGGATATCAAAGATGGAATGACAAAACTGACTTTCAAATACACTTTGAGTGCTGCAACAAATGCTGATTACAGTGTGTATGCACTGGTCCTCTATGAGCAGGATATTGAGATGAGAAAGACTGATGGAAAATTAATTCTGAGATCAATGTAAATTAAATAATAAATTAAATAAAATAAATAAATAAAATAAAATAAATAAATTAAATAAATTAAATAATTAAATTAAATGATTGTTTGTATTAAATACAATTTAGTATAAACATATATTATATGACTACTTATCATCCTCATGGAGTGACACTTTCACAAGGTCAGAAACAAAAGCTAGCAAAAGCTTATGCAACAAATTCACCTGTAACAATAAGGTTGACGTATAGTGAATTGTCTGGAAATGATCAACTAATGTTGACTAAGAGACAAATCAACAAACTGATTAAATCAAGTAGATCAGGAAAAGGTTCAGACATCAAGATATCAAAAAATCAAATCAGAAAAGCAGTTGTAGAAGGAGGCTCTCTTGGTCCAGTCTTTTTTCACTTGGAACAAGACTATTGCCTTATGCAGGTAAAGCAGTAGCTAAAGCGGCTCCAGCATTGGCTACAGGTGCTCTTTCTTCATTAGCAAGTCTCGGTGTTGATAAACTATTTGGGAAGAAACAAAGTGGAGGATTTCTTATTCCTAATGCCAATTTATCCCAATTATTGAATGTAGGAAATTTATTGAATACGAGACAGATGGCAGATATTATTCAAAAAATGCAGTATGGTGGAGACGTTGTTATCAAACCAACAAAAGCGCAGACTGGAAAGGGTATTGGAACAATACTACGCCAGTATTGGAATTCCTTTGGCCATAGAAGCAATTAGAAAATTAACTGGAAAAGGTTTGCATGTTGAAAGCAGCCGTCCAAGACGGTCATTACCAGTTCATGTTCCAGATTCCATTGCAATAAATAAAAATAAAAGTGGTGGAAAACATGCTATGATTCCATGGCAATCCCCTCCTGTTTTTGGTACATGGATAACCCAATAGGCATGGGAATGAAAAAAAAAAAAGAAAACCCAAAGGAAAAGGACTTCTACTGGGCAAAAACAGTCCATTCAATTCAATCCCCATACTAGGAACCATTTTGTAAATAAACCCTTATCCAACTTTGATTTAATCAATTGGGTTAAACAACTTGGAATAAAACATTTTAGAGGAGTATTTTCAAGAGACAATCTTCCTAGACAAATCAAAAACAATGAATGTGGAATAGTCAATCTTGATTCACAAATTGGACCTGGCACTCACTGGGTATGTTATCGAATTGGTGATAGATACTGTGAATACTTTGACTCATTTGGTTTAATGATGCCAACAGAAGTACAGAAATACATGGCTACAAGTGGAAAACAACTTGAATACTCTGGAGATGAGATACAAGAAAGGGATTCAGTATTGTGTGGATATTGGTGTTTGTACTATCTTCTTGAGAGAGACAGAATGGTAAATCGATTCTGAACACAATACATAATGCTGATTTTGATCCCACAGACACAAGTGTCAATCACAGATTCATTATAGATTACTTTGAAAATATCTAACTTATATGTATATATGGTGAAATCATATTGTGTTAAACAGAAGAAAGTCGTTGAATGTGTACCAGGAAGTGAAAGATATCAAAAGACAAAAAATGGTAGAACAATGTTGAAATGTACTTGTGCTGAATGTGGAATCACAAAGACTAAATTTGTCAGAAATCGGGGAAACTAATTAGCCCGTCTGAAGGGGCGGGCATAGGATCAACATTATTAACAACTGGATTAGATTTGCTTGGTCATGCGGCTCCAATGATTGGTAAAAAGGCATTGCAAGCTGGAAGATATTACGCTTCAGAAGCTCTCAGAAATCCAAAAAATCAACAGTATTTGATTGACAAAGGACTTTCCCTAGCAAAGCCGGCTATTAGTTCAGTTGGAAAAAAAGCATTATTTGATTTAAGTACAAAAATACGTCCAAAGCGTGCTGACAAGAGACAAACCCATAAAACAGATATTAAAGGCATTGATTATACACGTGGTGGTGCTATTGACATTCATAAGGTTATTGGCAAGCTTCCTAAACCAAAAGCAGGGTGGACTCCAAGTAAGTATAAATATATGGGCCCTTATAATCCATTGGATGAACAACTGGAATATGATCCATTGACTGGAGAGGTGTTAAAATGGAATGTCCTACCTTACAATAAAGTAGATGAGATTGCAGCTTACCATGATATTTGTTATGACATGAAAAAAGACAAAGGTGATTGTGATAGAACAATGATCAATTCTCTTGATGCCATTCCTTATGGTGAAATGCCAAAATGGGGGCAAACAGCCAGATTCTTAATTGATAAAAACAGAAACTTGGTCTCGGCATTTCAAAAAACGGAAAAAGCCGTCGAGTGAAGAAAACTGGCAAGAAAAATTAGCAGATGAATTACATGCACCCATAAAACGAAATTTCACTCGGCGGCGTGTGATTGTAAATAAAATTGATGAAATATGGGCAAGTGATCTAGTTGAAATGCAACAGTTCAGTAAATGGAATAAAGGTTATCGATATCTTCTTATGGTTATTGATGTCTTCAGCAAATATGGTTGGATTGTCCCATTGAAGGATAAGAAAGGTGAATCTGTCACTGAAGCATTCAAAACAATATTCAAGGAAGGCGCAGAAAACCACAGTATTTATGGGTCGACAAGGGAAAAGAGTTTTACAACAAACACTTGAAGGACTTGCTAGAGAAACATAGTGTACAGATGTACTCAACTGAGAATGAAGAGAAGTCATCAGTAGTTGAAAGATGGAATAGGACAATCAAGTCCAAAATGTGGAAGCAGTTCACTGTTCAAGGTAATACACAGTATTTAGACATGTTACCAAAATTAGTGAAACAGTATAATAATACCAAACATTCAAGCATAAAGATGACACCCGTTGAAGCATCTGATAAGAGGAATGAAGGAACTGTTTACTTCAATTTGTATGGTGATATGGAGCCATTAAAACAGAAACCAACATTTAAAATAGGTGATAAGGTCCGAATATCCAAGTATAAACGGAATGTGTTCGACAAGGGCTATACACCAAATTGGACTGAAGAAGTGTTTACAGTTGATAAAATCCAATACACTAATCCAATCACTTACAAACTAAAAGATCTTAGAGGAGAAGATATTGAAGGGAGTTTTTATGAAGCTGAATTATTGAAAGCCAGACAGGATGTATTCCGTATTGATAAAGTCATTCGCAGAGATTACAAGAAGAAACAAGCTTTGGTGAAGTGGAAGGGATATAGTGATGACTTCAACAGTTGGATACCGTTCAAGGATTTAAAAGACATATGAAATTGTTTTAAGAGAAAATTATCTAACATATATGTGAAGGAGACCTACAGTATATCTGTTATTTGCTATTATGTAGCCAAGAATATTATTATTCCTGACTATATTTAAAAACACAGGTCGAAAATGAATTAAAAATAAATTATTATAATATAATATACAAATGCAAAAATATTCCTACGATAACAAAGAATTAGATGCATCAATAGACTGTTATGTTGATGATAAAAATGATATATGGTTCAGAGGTAGAGACATTGCCAATATTCTCAACTATAAGAATCCACAAAAAGCAATCAGAGATCATGTTGATTCTGAAGATAAAATCTTATTGGACTTCAAACTGTCCATAAATTCCAAAACAAAGTCAATTTTCGCTGATGCAATCGAAAAAACTTTCAAATGTTTTTTATAAATGAAACAGGATTTCATTCACTTTTATTCTCATCCAAAAAACAAGAAGCCAAAGAAATTAAACATTGGGTTACTAAAAAGGTTTTACCATTAGTCAGAAAACGAATATATCACAAGCAGTTCAACAACAGAAATAATAACATGCTGATGATTGAAAGTGAAGATGATCTGCACTACAAGATTGTGTCATTCATCAGAAAGAAATATGAAGGTGCATTAATGATAGTCGGTCTTGGTGAAAATCAAATAAGCTCAAACATGCGAATCAGAAGTTATAATAAAGGATATATGGCTGGACAATGTGATTTAATGCTGATGAATCCAACTGAAAAATACAATGCTCTATGTCTTGAATTTAAAAGCCCTACTGGTGTGTACCAAGTGTCGGATAAACAAAAAATCATGAAGCAGATGTATGAAAAAACAAATGCAAGTACACCATGAGCAATAGTTTCGAAGACTTAATCCACGAAATAACTAAGCATATGGAGGAGAGTATAAAATACTTGTCAAGAAGAGAAAAATAATATAAAATATTTAAAAATAAATATAGTAGTATATTATATGGAGAATCAAAATGTTAAGAGAGGTCGGGAAGGCCTAGAGTTCTCAGTGATGAGGAAAGAAAAAAACACAAGACTACCTATATGCTAAATAAAGAATGGTTCTGTAACATATGTAAGACAGGACGTAACTACACAATGGCAGGAAATCTTGTCATATTAAAACAAAAAAACATCAAAAAAATATTCTTCAATAATTACAATTCAAAAGGATCCAGTAATTGGATCAATTGAATTCTCAACCATATTTAAACGCAGACGGAAATGTTTTAAAGAAATAATAACTATAGATATATCATAAATGGAAAAAATTATCGAAACTAGTAGTAATATGGACAAGAAAAGTCTTAAAAAATTGAGCAAATCTAAGCTAATCGAGTTGTTGTTGAAGCAGCAGAAAAAGCCTAAAGTTATTATAGTTGATGACACAAAACCTGTACCTAAACCAAGAACAAGACCAATTCCTGCACCTAGGACTGTCAGGCCGATTCCCGCCCCAAGGACGAAAAGACCAACTGTGAAAGAATTGGTTGATTATTTTGAGAGGAAAAGACTTCCAGCCCCACCTGCTGAATGGTTGGAAGAAATAGAACAATTGAAAAAGAGACCAATTCCCGCCCCAAGAGCCAAAAAGCCTGTGCCGGTTCCAACACCCAGAACAAAAATAGAGCAAACAGAGAAAGCTCTAAAAGGTTTCACAAAATCTTTTGAAATCAGTATAAAAAATAACAAAGACCCGCTTGCGCAACTGCAAAACACAAGAAAGGCTGTTGCATATAATATTATAAAATTGTTGAATGAAATTAAAGGTCTCAAATTCGTTGAAACGCTAAAGGTAACATTCGCAAAAATGACTGACGGAGCAATAGAATACAAAACCGCATATTTCAACAGTGTAGCTCAAACAATTGTGAATAATCTGGAAGTAACTGAATCACTACAGTTGTCAAAAGACCAAATAATGAATAAGATTGCAGTTTGGGTATCTGAAGGTTCAGGTTGGACAATTGAATCTGTTGACAGCCATTACCTCAATGTTGTGAAATATGCGCCAATGAAGGGCTCCTCATACATTAAACTACCGAATGAACTCAGAAACAGTGCAAAGGGTTTGATTAACATAAAGAATGATGATGATCTGTGCTTCATGTGGTGTCATATCAGGCACTTGAATCCTCAAGACAAATACCCACAGAGAATAAAGAAGACTGACAGAAAATTTGTCAATACATTAGATTATTCAGGGGTTGAATTCCCAGTTGCAACCAAGCATTACAACAAGATAGAGAAACAAAATGAGATCAACAGTTATGAGAATAGACAGCCATATCCAATTTTTGTTTCAAAAGAGAAATATGAAGACTGCTTGAATCTGCTTCTAATAACTGAAAATGAAAACAAGCATTATGTGCTAATCAACGATTTCAATAAGTTCATGTACAATCAAACAAAGCACAAAGAAAGAAAACACTTCTGTATGCACTGTCTTCAATGCTTCAGCTCTGAAAGGGTGTTGAATGATCACAAGGACAACTGCATGCAAGTAAATGGCACACAGGCAATAAAAATGCCAAACAAAGATAACAACATACTGAAATTCAACAACTTTCATAAACAACAGCAGGTACCATTTGTGATCTATGCTGATTTTGAGGCCATCACTGAAAAAATACACGGTTGCCAACCCAACAGTGATAAATCATATACAGAGGCTTATCAGAAGCATACTGACTGTGGATATGGTTACAAAGTTGTTTGTTGCTATGACGATAAATATAGCAAACCAGCAGCAATATACAGAGGTGAAAAGGCTGTGTACAAATTCATGGAAGCTATGTTGGAGGAAGTCAAATATTGCAAGAATGTTGTGAAAAAAATTTTAACAAACCATTGAAAATGACTAAAGATGATGAAGAGAAATTCCAAAAAGTCAAAGTTTGTCACATTTGTGATAAAAAATACACTGACAAAGATATCCGAGTTCGAGATCATTGTCACATCACTGGTAAATACAGAGGCTCTGCTCACCAAGATTGTAATCTGAAACTCAGAGTGAACCCAGATGAAATAAAGATACCAGTCATATTTCACAATCTAAGAGGCTATGATAGTCATTTTATTATGCAGGAGATTGGAGCCATTGTTAAGAAGCACACTTACAAAAACAAGAAAGGTGAAGACTGTCAAATGAATATCAATGCTATCCCAAATAACATGGAGAAGTATATGGCTTTCATGCTTGGCAATCACTTGACATTCATTGATAGTTTCCAGTTCATGAGCTCTAGTTTGGAAAAACTTGTAGGCAATCTACCAAAAGAAGCCTTAAAATACACCTCACAAGAGTTCAAGGGAAATGATCTTAATCTGGTGGTACAGAAAGGTGTTTATCCTTACGACTACATGGACAGTTTCGATCAATTCAATCAGAAGCTGCCCTCAAAAGAAGAATTCTATAGCATACTGAGTGATACGCATATATCAGATGAAGACTATACGCATGCTCAGACTGTTTGGAAAGCATTCTCTTTGAAAAACATGGGTGATTATCATGATCTGTACCTTAAAACAGATGTACTCCTACTGGCTGATGTATTTGAAAACTTCAGAAAAACATGCCTTGAGTACTACAAACTGGACCCGTGCCACTATTTCACATCTCCTGGTTTATCTTGGGATGCCATGCTGAAAATGACTGACATTAAACTAGAGCTTATGGTTGATATTGATATGTTTCAATTCATTGAAAAGGGTATGCGTGGAGGAATCAGCTATATAGCCAACCGTTACGGTAAAGCAAATAATAAATACATGAAAGAGCATGATGAGAAGGCGCCCTCGAAGTACATCATGTATCTCGATGCTAATAATTTGTATGGTTGGGCAATGAGCCAATACCTTCCAACTGGCGGATTCAGATGGATGACACAAAAACAGATCAATAATTTAGACCTGGCTAAGTATAAAGAAGACAGCAACAAAGGTTTGATACTTGAAGTTGACATGAAATATCCTGAAGAATTGCATGATCTTCATAATGACTACCCGCTGGGACCGGAAAAAATTAAAGTAGCTGAAAATATGTTGTCTGGGTATTGTAAAAACATCGCGAAGAAATATAAAATATCAACTGGTCTGGTACATAAACTGATACCAACATTAAGCAACAAAGAAAAATACGTGCTCCATTACAGGAACCTCCAATTATATACTGATCTCGGTTTGAAAATAACTAAAGTCCATCGAGTGTTAGAGTTCAATCAGTCCGCGTGGCTCAGACAGTACATCGACTTCAACACTCAGAAAAGAACTGATGCTAAAAATGCCTTTGAGAAAGACTTTTTCAAGCTGATGAATAACAGTGTATTTGGAAAAACGATGGAAAACCTCAGAAAGCGAGTAGATGTCAGATTGGTGACTGATGAGAAGAAGCTATTGAAATTAGCTAGTAAACCCACTTATGTTAGCAGTAAAATCTTCAATGAAAATCTAGTAGCTGTTCATAAGATAAAAGAAACACTTACTTTAAACCGGCCGGCATACGTGGGGATGTGTATTCTAGACCTTAGCAAGACACTGATGTACGATTTCCATTACAACTACATTAAACAAAAGTACGGTAACAAGGCCAAGCTGCTCTTCACAGACACAGACTCAGTGACCTATGAAATTGAAACCCAAGACGTCTATAGAAATTTCTGGAACGATAAAGATAAATTCGATAACAGCGACTACCCTGAAAGCTCGCCGTATTTCAATAAGACTAATAAAAAAGTTATTGGCAAATTCAAAGATGAGGCAGCAGGAGTACCCGTTTGCGAATTCATCGGTCTACGATCGAAAATGTATAGCTATATGAAAGATAACCAAAATGGAGGAAAAACAGCAAAAGGAATAAAAAAGAATATTATTAAGAATAACATCAAACATGAAAATTATAAAGACACTCTATTCAATAATAAACAGTTGCATCATAGAATGAAAACAATCAGAAGTCAGAACCATCAACTTGGAAGTTATGAGATAAATAAAGTATCACTCAGCTGCTTTGACGACAAGCGGTATATTCATGATAATGGCGTGACAAGCTTTGCATATGGACATTATAAAATCTAGCTGTGGTGTTTTTATCGCCTCAAACCCACTGATTTGCCTAGTTCAGGATAGTATTGTGAGTTTTAAATCACTGCCCTCTTTCTGACCCTTTACCCGAAGAATTAGCATATGAGACAGGAACATTTGTTGAGGGGTTTCCCTTTCGAATGAGTCACCAAACTACGTCACTATGTTTAGGGGATTCTAGATTTTTTCGCTTTTTACACATGCGTATTATTTTTTATCTTTGAAAATTTCATTTATGTACCACAAGCATAAAAATGAAAATACAAACGCAAATATAAGGGTTGTTTTACACAGATAAAGAGTGGCTTGTATACAGAGTATCTAACGATTGGAAAAAGCGGGGGCCTTTCGTTAGCGAAATGTATACAAGCCACCCCGTGGAATAACGAAAAACCCCCGCCGTTATTCCATGGGTTAAAAAAATAAAAAATCACCCTGAGATGGTGTCGGATTGTTGGGTAGAGCTATAGTTAAGCTTCGGCTTGTCAGAAGTGCCGGTTTAATCTCAAGCCGGAGGGTGAAAAAAACAAATAAACAAATACTTGGCCTCAAGAGGGTCTGATAGGGCCAGAGCGGAGTGGAGGTGGGAAAGACATAAATGATAGTGCTCTGGTGGTGTGGAGGTGGGAATTATAAAAAACAAAACAAAAAAAAACCTCTCATGAGGGACGGGTGGTGATTCAAATTCCAAATTAAGTCCCTCATGAGAGGTTCTGGTGGCCACCAGTTTTGCTATTTTTTTTTTCTGCATCTTTAATTGCTTCAAATAATAGCTATAGGCGATCACTCATTTCCTGTTTTTCCGAGAATGTCACGCTTGGTGATTTTTCCGAGAAAGTCACACATTTATAATAAACTATAGATTCCATCAGATTGAACCATAAATTCAAAGTGTGCAGACCTTGGTTCCATCAGATTGAACAACTATAGATTATATAAGATTGAACAACTATATATTCCATCAAATTAAATAACTATATATTCCATCAAATTAAATAACTATATATTCCAGAATACGAGACCAGAAGGCGAGTAGTATAGTGTTTGGGGAAAACGAAATCAATTGATTTCGTACCCCCAAACACTATACTACTGTTATTCCACCGATTCCAAGTTCGCGGGACATCTTCGATGCTTTGCATTTGATAAGACATTCAAGCTTAGCGGTTTGTTTTGACATGACTTTAATTTCTTCGTGCCACAAGTACATAAATTGGTGCAATGCACTTTCCAGTTTTACAGGGGAAACCATTGGTTTTTGAGTAGTTTTTCGAGAACAAGTATTCTTGCAGATGCAGGGATCGGTCTAAAAACCAAAGGGAAACAAAGTAAGTCACTGTCATCAAAAGTGTTTGCCGCAATCGATCCGAAGAGAAAATGACAGCAGTATTCACGTCAGACAACATAAAACGCGAATAAACAGGCTAGACTCACCACAACAGACTCGCTTTCGACGACAGCAACGACAATTCCCATGATTTGATTTTAGTTTTAACGCGTGAAAACTCCTTCTGGAAAGTGTTTAAACAGCTTTTTAATGCGTTCCGAAACGTCCAACTCTTTTGAGCATCAATTTTATTGTTCATGAGCTTTACACAATTTAACCTCGGGGTGCATATTTACATATTCGCGTTTGAATGAATTATCGAGGCAGGGAGATATCATGGGAGTTAAAAAAATGTGCTCCTTTTGAAAGGTTTCTGTCTTGTCCGTATGGTCGGATAAATATCAGGCGAAAGGACGATTTCGCCAAAACGAAGACAGCCAAACACTGCAGTATTTCGAGAATGTTACACAAAGCTGTCTAACGAACGCAACCGAAATTTGACATATGCAAATTATACTTTTTACTGCCGGTAGGAAATGCAACATTTGCCGTCGTTTTCATAAACAACCATCGACGCCATGCTTTTGGATACAAAAATAAACAAGTTTAATTTCATTCAAAACTTTTCCTGAAAAAATAGCGCGTTTAGTTAAAAAGAAGAGTATTTCTCGAAGCAAACTTCTGTTTACATTGTGGCGAGACGCGATGGCGCCACCTAAAAATAATTTAATTTTAGATTGTATTGTTTTCGTTAAAATATTATTTCCAACACTAAAAATGGCTTCGCGAATGTAGCTATATTGGTGTGAAAAGTTTCCGTCGTCAATTCCTGTGCACACTTGGAATATCTTGGGTTGAATGGCTCATATATTTTTTCCACAGATCGTGAATTGGATGAACGTAGGAGAAGCTGCGCTTGTGACGGAATATTGATTATAATTTCTTTCGCCGTTCGGCTGTTTGATCGGACGTTCCTTTCGCCGTTTACTCGTTCGATCCGAGCTGAAATAAAGTTACTTTACTTTACGCTTGAAATTACTCGATTGAACATATTGGGATGGGAGTTTTCAGCTGGTTAATAGGCGATGCGTTTTTTTGCGATAGGGTTTTTCAAGACTTTTTTAATGGTTGTCTGAGAGTTTAATATCGTAATGTTTTCTTAAGTACAAAGGCAGTCAGCAAATTATTGGGAATCAAAGTTGACCGGCTATATCGCACCTTTCTTTGTTTCAGTGATTTTAATGTTGTTAGGATTGCGTTCTCTGACCCGCTCATTTTGTTCCAAAAGCGGTACAGACAAGATATCAGATGAATATTCTTCTTCGTATGGCCTGGAACACCGTTTGTAGATATTAGTTTTAGATTTCGCTAATTTGAACTTTGGAAGCATTTTACACTGAAGTATTCCCAAAGAAATACGAACATTTCAGCTATCGATTGATTGATGGTTTTGGCAGGTTTTTTGGTCAATAAATTGGAGAGTAGTGAGAAGTTTCATCGAGGTGAGTTATACTTTAGCCGCTAATATTTACGCTTTTCACTGCACATCAAAGATAGCGCATCTAAACAAATACATGTAGCTCATTTCCTAGGAAATATCCCGAGGGGCTGGATAATTTTTCACGAACTTTTAGATTAAAGATGAAAGTAATTAGGGAACCTGTTATTACTAGCTAGTATTTAGCTGTTCTTGAATTTCAGACGTAAAAATATTAGCCACGATTTAACCTTGCTGTGCCAGTTTCCGGCCAGTAGAAGATACATTGCTCAAAACCTATTTTTGAAAATTTCAAATAACTGAATGTTAAAATTTATTGCTCGAAAACTTCACGGCCTATTAGTGTGCACCAAAATAAAGTAGTTGTTGCGGGTCACGGTCATTGTGGTCATAAAATGGTGAACACCTTGATGATTTGTGATGTAGTCACGAACACCCATTACCCTACTCCTCCCTTTTTAAGTAATCGCTTTGCTTTAAATACCCAAAGAACGGTCGCTAAGTCGCTTTGTATTTACAAAACGAAAAACAAATATACAAAAATAACATACGTACAATTGTTACATCGGCGAAACCAGTCGACATCTCTCAACACGCATTCGTGAACATTTGAGTGGGGCAGGAACTCGCACATTTTTCAGCATTTACAACAGTCTGAGACATGCCGCAGACTTTGTTCAACGAGATGCTTTTCTATTTTGGATTCTGCACCAAATAGATTTCAGCTAATTTTAAAGGAAGCTGCTCATATCCGCTGGTAAAATCCCACGTTAAACAAGCAGCTTAAACATGCCGAGCTGACTCTTTGTTTCTAACGTGGTTTCCCATTACGTTAGTCCTTTTGTTATTTAGTTTTACTTACTATGACAATTTTGTGCAATAGCTGTAATTATTTTGTTGTTTATACTTTGTCTCTCTATGTACATTCTATCTCATAAAATGTATTGTCCCAGGTCTCGCGCATTTAAGTATTGCCCGTTAATTTTTAAAAAATTCGCGTCAATGGTAAAAACGCGTCAGTGGTAGTATAAATTCAAATCACAACTGTAAACTATCTCACAACTGATGATCGTTGAACGATCGAAACATGTCTTGTTTTAAACTCAAAGTGGTTGTCCATTTTTTGAAAATTATTGAATTCGGTTTTCGCATGATAGTGAGAATTAGTATATACCACACAAGAGAGTAGTGTGCTTTTTGCGCGCTCTGATTGGTTAACTCGGAGGTGATTAGCAAAGTTCCGTTCACCTCCGAGCAGCCGGCGCGCGAGATTTTAAAATTTCCGACCGCTTGTCGGTATATTGTCACACATAAAGCCTGCGGGGGAGGGGTGGGGGTGGGGGGGGGGGTACTCCCTTATATGGGCTATATAGGTATGTGCGGCCCCAAAGGGTATGGTTTTTTAGCCGTTTTGGTCTGAAATAGGGTATGGTTTGTGCACTCTAGTCTTGAATTTTAGAAGAAGCTCCTTACTATTATTAGGCGTGTACGTAAAATAGGTCTGAAATAGGGTATCGAATTTTTGGTCAGGTCTGAAATAGGGTAGGGAAAACCGCAGATTTTGGTCTGACATAGGGCAAGGGTTTCAGGAAGCGGGCCGCTTCGCAGCTCAGTAAATGTCCACCACTATTTTCGTGTCTTTGATATTATAGATTATTATAGTAGGAAAATTCTGTCGTGGAGACCTTTGGTAAAGGCTGCTTTTGTATGAAGTAAAGACACTGTATTTACCTTCGTAAATATGTTGAGAAATGTCAAGTGGAGATTAAGAAAGAGCTGCTTCGTCGAAATCTCTGTGCAACGTGTGCTTTACGGAGAGCATTGGTGCCAGGACAGTACGATAGTTGCGACAGAAAGAGACATTTTGCAATGCAAAAAGGTATCATATAGCGTCCGATCTATTGTGTGACCTCAAAACTATTTTACTTATGTCATCACAATGAGGTGCTCGTTTGTTCTGAACATTCTATGACTTCCAGGAGGTTGTTATTTTGATTCTTCCAACTCAATATTTCTCAAAATATTCGTTCAAAAGGATTGATTTTCTTTGGAACAACAGTAATTGGAGATCAATATGATATATAAAATATCTGAGCCTATCGCTGTGTTGTTCACCAGAAATTTACTGAGGTAACGGAGGTTATGCCCTTATCCATAATACTCGATTCCACGTGACGCCATACAAAATAAATTTAACTTATTTAACTCATTCCTGTCCGAAATGTTGTAGGTTTTTTTTTTTGTAATTCCTGGGGGTTGGAGGTCAAGTCCATCTCATCATTCCTGCAATGGGTTACCATCGAGATTTTGAAAGTGTGAACTGGGGATAAAGCCTGAAAAAACCTGAAAAAAAATCCAGGCTTGTACGGAAATCGAACCCACTACCTCTGCGACACCAGTGCAGTGCTCTAACTGAGCTATCAAGCCAACTGGGAGCTGGAACTTTAGAGTACTACACCGTGTCGCAGAGGTCGTGGGTTCGATTCCCGTACAAGCCTGAATTTTTTTCAGGCTATATTTTCACTGCCGCTTAAGTAGTGTTCGTAACTGCGATGATCATTAACATATTCATTCTTTAATCCGCAGTTCAAATATATGATTTTCATATATTCATTCTCACAAAGGCATCGAGAGTTTGCTTTTAGCCAACAGTTCAACTATAACTGGCGGTAAGTATTTGATTTATAAGAGCATTTTTCGAGCCTGGGGGATATTTCATCGATGAATATTTACAAGCCACTTCAGGACGTCTCGAGGGACCCTTGAAGCTCAGTGCAGGGAAATGAAGCCACTGGAAGATTCCTCAGCGATACTCTTATTGGTTGTATGGCAAGGCCGCACTTAAAATGCCTACTGTGAAAGGAGAATAACGAAAGACCTTGTTTAATTTCAGATGCAAAGTTTTACGCGGGAAACAATCGGAAAAAGCTTACTCAAAGAGCCCTCGGGCAAAATTTAATTTATCTGTATCTATCTGTATCTATTTAGCAGGTCATCAGTCAACAATAGAGTCTAAGGTTATTATTGTCCTAAACAGGGTCAGCGTTTCAAATCCCAGCGGCACCTCTATACCCAAACATGAGTTAAGTACCCCCCCCCCCCCCACTCCCCCATGGTGAAAACCAGGAATACGGCCCCGGGTTGGGATGGGATGGAGGGAGTACTTCCGTCGGTTAGTGATAAGCTACCAGGGACGAGGCCACTGACGTCGCATGTTCACGCAGGATTCACGGCTATAACTGGGGGTCGTTTCTATTTTAAACTGATTATTACTAGAATAGGGTCCCTACTTCACGCTCGCCTCATTAGCATCAACACCGGGAAAAGATAGTGCAAATGATACAAGGCTTTCAATTTAACCTGAGGACCGGTTTTCAATTGCTAGAGTTACTGTTTTTTGTTTTTTTTTTTAACATGGACGCACTTTCCTACAATAAGCTTTTGTTATCAAAAGGTTCTTGTCTTGGGACCAGTTTCAAAATATTCCGTTTTCGATGAGTCATTATTTGGCGTGAGAAAGCCAAGAGCAAGAAGTTTACAATTTTAGTCGCGGAACTAATCTCTCACACTAGGCTTGGGTGTCCTGTGCACTGTGGAAAGAAATACTGTAAAGATGTCTTCATTTATTTTGCTCTCCAAAATAACAGTTTAGTTTACAAAGGACCAAATTCTTATCGTGGGCTTACTCCCTGCCATTCAATATGACGACAACTAAATAAACTTTGTCGTTCATTTGTGACTAGTTCCTTTTAATCACACTTTCTTGTCTCTCGGTGGTGAAGAATTAATTAGAGAGATTAAGATTGAGGTTTTTCAGCATTTCCCGCGAACCGCGAACGTCAAGAAGTCACGTGACCAGTGCCTTGCCGTCAGGTTTGCGGTTTGAGGTTCACGTTTGTACGGCTAGACCACGCTCTAGAGGTAAGTGATTTACCGCGAGGATTTTTGCACCCTAAAACATCACAATCCCACGTTTGAGAGGAAATACTACTTTTTAGAACTCTTTCGCCTATTAATTATCGAATTCTTTTTCATAGAAACGCAATTTTTAAGACGATTTCTCAGCTAAAATAGAAGTGAACGAATGAATGAAAACAAACATGGCGACCGGCTATTTGTTACCCGCGAATCTTAAGTCCCGAATACGGGTAGACAGCTAACGTGAAACCGCTAACCGCAAACCGCCGTTTCCCGTTTGCGGTAAGATGGCCAAACCTCGATCTTAAGGTCTCTAATTCTTTCCGTGTTTTCTCCTTCAGACGACCTGAGAACAGATATATGAAAATCAGATATTTGGACTGCGGATTAAAGAATGAATATGTGAATGATCATCGGAGTTATGAACACTACTTACGCAGTAGTGAAAATAAAACCTGAAAAAAAAAATTCAGGCTTGTACGGGATTTGAACCCACGACCTCTGCGATACCGGTGCAGCGCTCTACCAACTGAGCTAACAAGTCATATGGGAGCTGGTCATTCTGTTGGTTCGTACCCGTGAGTGATGAATATGTGCGAATGAATACACGAAAATCATATATTTGAACTGCCGGCGGGTTAAACAATGAATACGTCAGGGGCATCCAACGACAAGTTTCGGTAGATATCTGTTCGGTGGAGAGTAGTTCGCCTTAGGCTTTCGGCGTCCGATTTAAGAGTGCACTTCGATTTTCGTAACTGAAGTATGGCCTAAAAAATTCGCGATAGCCCATGAGGTTTTCAGAAAGGTCGTAATTGCTGTTTTTGGCAGTTAAAAACGTAAGCTAGCATTTTCGAAAAGAAAATAATTCCCTTGAAAGTTCGCGGAAAGTTCATTTCAGCTAGCATTTTCTCAAAGGAAGATTTTGCTCCCTAACATTTGCGGACAATTAAAATTTCAGCTAGGGAATCCGAATAGATGAAATTCTTATAGCCGATGAAAACATCACTTTGAACAGACTTCAAACAGGCACCAAAAGGTACTTAAAAATGCCTTTCTACCGCTCGTGGTTGATTTGGCTCGTTGGGTGCCCCTGATACGTGAATGATCATCGCAGTTATAGTGAATTCATTCTCACATATTCATCACTCACGGGTGTGTTACGAACCAACAAAATGACCAGCTCTATATCATCACACGATACAGCCGACTGAAGGTATAGCGGAGAGTGCAATATTGGGCAAAATACGACACAAAACAAGACAACAAGTGGAATTTATTCGGAGTAACGTCATCAAGTAAAGTAGTCTATTCACTCATGATCAGAAACAGTAACGTTCCACTTGTTTTGCTGCTAAGAGACGAAAACGTTTTGAAGTTCAGACTATGAGAATAAGGACGGATGTTATAGAAGACCTTTTCACACCTATAAACTAATGGCTCTATATCATCTGAAAGCAGACAAATGCATAGATACTAAAAATTAAAAGCACGCAAGTCTTTGGTATTCTAACTGTTCATTCTGACTTTTAAATTTACAAGAACTCTCATACCCAGAGCCTAAAGTGTTTTTGCTCGTGCAAGCTTGAAAAATCCAACGGCTCTGAGAAATAGAATGGTAATCACGAGGCCTTCCAAGGGGTGGTCTGGTGTCGCTATGTCGCTCGTTTATGACTCTGTCTGTCGCTTGTTTCTTTGGGACAAATGTCGCTGTCGCAAAGAAACAAAGAGGAAGGGAAACTGAATTGTCACTGTTACAAACTGTCGCGCTTTCCATGCCAATTTCTGTCTGTTGTCGGTGTTTTCGGAGCCATGTCG
Source organism: Pachyseris speciosa (assembly GCA_016490735.1). NCBI lineage: Eukaryota > Metazoa > Cnidaria > Anthozoa > Scleractinia > Pachyseridae > Pachyseris > Pachyseris speciosa. The sequence continues at coordinate 500,124 of JAEMWC010000232.1, read as the reverse complement.
CTCTTGGAAGGCCTCAACCATTGCTTTAAGGCCCGGCCAAACGGATCCAACATGTTGATGCAACATCGTCCAACATTGTTGGATCCAACATGATGTACTCGTTTGGCCACCATGTTGCGCGATG
>JAEMWC010000232.1:492500-495000 GCA_016490735.1 Pachyseris speciosa | reverse complement strand
ACAGCTCGTTCAGAGATCTCATTCAAATGCCTCGGTCACTTGACTCGGACTCGGACTTGACTCGGACTCGGAGTTGACTCGGTCAACCGATAAATTACACGCGCCAGCGTTGCGTTGCTAACATGTGACAGGTTTCACAACCATCCACCAGTCATCGGGGTAAAGATACTTCTGAATTTCAATTCCTTCTCGGGGACTGGCATCGTATAGTTTCCAAAGGGAACTTTTGGAAGAGGTTTCTTTAATAGCTTCGCAGGAAACGTGTCGTGAAGGTTGTAATTTAAACAAAAAAGCCATGTTTCTAACCCTGCACGTTTCATCCATCCGCGATAATTGTAAAACGCGAACAAATCCACTTTTATATGCGGGCGATCGTCGCGATAAACTTTCATCACATTGCTGGTAATCCAGCGTTTGTGATAAACTTTGAGTCCTTTCGCTGTAAAGGGTTTAATAAACTCGTCGAAGGTCATAGAAGCAAAAACTCCTGACCCGTTGAATCCTATGTCAACGTCATCGTCCCACGCCAAAGGGCCTTGCGAGCGAAACGCTCCGAAGACGGATCCGTACATGAGCCAGTGCTCCATTCCAAAGCCATCAAGAATATTATGGACTGTATACGCCATATCTAAAAGTTGTTCTTTTTGTTTTGGCTCAAGGTACTCGCAGGATTGAGCGGCGAAAAATGGATGATTCCCAGTGTAGAGGCCATAGTTTCTCAAGTTGAGTGTGATGTACAGGACTAACAAAATCGTGAATACGATGAAGACCACCATGCAGCGAAAACTATACTTAAGATAACGGATTGTATCGGTGATGACCATGTTCAGCCACAAAAACAACTGAATCAGAGAATATTTAGTAGTCCATGGAATTGCCAACGATGCAGGGTTTTCCTGATGACGCTGTTGAGAAAAACAGTAGAATCGAGCAGAATGACAGTGATGAGGAAGTTACGTAAGCGAAAGTTAAGATTTGAGTATTGCATGCTTTCGAATTGGCAATAATAATAATAATAATAATAATAATAAAATTATTTTAGAGCGCAGCTACATAATCTCAGCGCGCTTAACAAATGTAGGAAGTAAACTATGAGAAATATACAAATAAACTTACAAATATAAGAAATAAAAAGAATACATAATGAAAAGAATAATGTGATAAGACTACATGTGAAGTTAATTAAATAGAAATGCTTTGAGCTTCTTTTAAAGATAAACAAGGATTGCACGTTTTTAATGTCCACTGGCAAGGAATTCCAGAGAGTAGGTGCAGCTACCGAGAAAGAGCGAGCACCGTAAGCCTGGTTCTGATAAGCAGGTACTACCAATGACAATCCCCTGGATGCAGAACGAAGATTTCAGTTTGGGTGATGAACCTATAGAAGATCACAAATGTAGGATGGAGCCATTCCATTCAGTGCTTTGTAGGTCATGGTTAGAATCTTAAATTCAATCCTTTTGGTAACAGGGAGCCAATGCAGCTTACTTAATACCGACGATATGTGCTGACATTTTTTAGTTTTTGTAGTAATTCTAGCAGCAGCATTTAGAATACGTTGCAATTTATCGAGCTGCTTTTTCGGGAGCCCAAATAGGAGACTGTTGCATAAGTCAATTTTACTTGTTACAAAAGCGTGGACAAGCTTTTCTGCAGTGGGTTGATCTAAGTAATTTCTAATCTTCCCAATATTATGTATTGCTAAGGACTGGAAGACAAGAGAACCGGAGTGACACGACCATGTTTCAACGCTGACGGAAATACACCACAGGAAAACGAAGCATTTACTAGATAAGTGATAGTTCGCGCCAGAAAATCTATACAGTCCTTAAGTAGACTTGTAGGAAAAGGATCCAAAGGACAGGTCTTTGAGTTCGATGCCATAATAGTTCTCTTGACGGACTTAACTGACACCTCAGTAAACGTGGAGAAAATACAGACAGTCACTGGATCAGCATCGGTGATCGTGAAATCACTGACTATCTGATTACGGATGTTTTGGATTTTGTCCATATAAAGCGACATTTTTTGGAGTCACGAGGAACTACTCCACACCCAAAAATAGCTGTACAATTTAACTATTCAGTGAGTTCCAAGATATCTTCAGCTTCAAAACTTACTTGGCCTTTAAGCCCTGGGACCGTAGCCAGAAACAATACTAGTTTTTAGAATAGAATAGAAAATAAAACTTTATTTAAGCACGGTAATTTTGTTCAAAAAGCTACAAACACTGCATTTTTGTTCTCCACTAAAGTCGTGAACCAATTAAAAGTACACTAAAATTATATAAAATCCTACTTTACAATGTAATTCTTAAGAATTAAAGAGAATTTGGACGTGACCCGCAAGGCGATTTGCAGGATACGTGGAAAGCAATACGCCAACAAGGGTAGTTTGAATTGCACACAGGTGAAAAATAGAATTTCTAAACGGCAGATTTTTCCGATTATAATCGAAGATCGATCAGTTCGGTGTATCTGATTATTTCCGATGATCGATT
>JAEMWC010000232.1:462500-482500 GCA_016490735.1 Pachyseris speciosa | reverse complement strand
CAAAGTCTGGGCAATGGCTGATGGAAACAATGGCTACATTCTCAGGCAGCAGATTTACAGAGGAAAAAATGTAGAGCAAGGAACACCAGAAGTTGGATTGGGTGCAAGGGTTGTTCTTGACCTAACAGCGGGCTACCAAGACAAAAACTACATTTTGGTAACTGACAATTTCTACACAAGCCCCATTTTGGTGCAGAAGCTACTTGCCAGAGGCATAGATTGTCTTGGTACTGTGAAAGCTAACAATAAACACTTCCCAAAAGACCTCATCTTTGCTAAAAAACCAAAACCTGCGCGTGGATCAGGGTCCTGGAGAAGCTGCCAAAAAATACTCGCAGTATCATGGTATGACAACAAGCCTGTCTACTTTCTAAGTACAGTGCACAGTCCAGAACATTCAACAGATACCCCACAGGAGCAAAGAGAGGTTAGAAGGTGAAGCAGCTTCTGTACCATGCCCACTGTTACTGCATGACTATAACAAATAAATGTGTGGGATTGACCGTGCAGATCAGAATAACCGCTACTATAGTGTCGGACGGAAATGCAAGCGTTGGCCACCCAGAGTGGTGTTTCACCAGTTAGAAACTTCAATAAACAATGCCTTTGTAATTTACAAGGCTACACAAGCTGGTAAGAGACTCACATCCAAGGAATTTAGAATGACTCTGGCAACACACCTGATGTCTGGATACATTTCCAACAACAACATCCCTGTTGCTAGGAGAAGAGTCGATGCAAATCTGGAACCAAGGTTGCAAAATGTCGGGCCTCACATTCCAGTAATTGGCCCTTCAAGAGTTTGTGCTGCTTGTTCTGCTCGTTTGTCCCATCAATACAAAAATGAGAAGAGGCGAAGGCCAGCCAGATCAATAATCAGATGCGAGACATGTGATGTACATTTGTGCCTGAACAGTAACAGCAACTGTTTCTCAGTTTGGCACAAGCAACAAAAACGTTTTAGTTTTCTATGGTGTTTTATTAGGGAAAATGGTTCTAAAATATTATCCTGAATCTTCTTGAACTGCTTACAGCAACTTATTGACATTAACTTAAAATTAAGTCTTTCAAACTACTTTATAATACATGCAGATTTGTTCTGAGAATTTCACTAAAATAATTTGATGACAAATTATGCTAATTATTAGTTGATTAATAATTAATTAATAATTAATTATGACATTGCTTAAAATCTATAGATGCAAAATTTATTGCTGATTAATTTGATATATAGTTATCCATACTTCTTCTTAATGGTAATAACCTGTAAAAAGTGATGGCTGTATCTAAATTCTTAAGAGTCCCATAAAACATCTCAGGCGGAAAAGAGTTAAAAAATGAACTTCAAAAATGTCGTGTGGTTCATTAAAGCGATTATTATTATTATTATTATTATTATTATTATTATTATTAAATTTTCATGACTACGCTCCATCTTGCTTTAAAATGCTTGGTCATTATGACCGGGAATTTTCCGAAATGAAAAGTTAGTGAGCCAACACAAAATGGTCATCGACAAATTTAGCAGTTGTCAAGGAAATTTAGCAACCCTATGGCGAACGCAATTCATTTCAATTCAATTCTGTTCAAAGTTGTAATATCGCCTGTGGTGTTACACTGCGAAAACACAAAACGTGGCAACTCGTCTTGATAAAAACTTATCGATATGCCCATGCCCAGTAGGAAACACATGCGACAGGGGAAATCATAATACAATATAGGTAATGGCCCTGTTGAGGCAGGAAAAACAACTGCCTTTGTCTATGGCCACAAGGCTGATAACGGTATTGGTTGTGTTGGCCAATAAAAGATTCGCAATTGGGAAATCATAGCCCCTTGAGGTTTTCAGAGAGGTCGTAATTGCTGTTTTCGGTAGTTAGAAACGTCAGCTAGCACTTTCGGAAAGAAAATAGTTCCCTAAAAGTTCGTGGAAAATTCATTTCAGATATCATTTTCTCAAAGGAAAATTTTGTTCCTTAGGTGAAATTTTAATTGCCGGCAATTAAAATTTCAGCTAAGGAATCCAAACAAATCAAATTCTTTCAGCCAACGAAAGCATCACTTTAAACAGACCTCAAACACCAAGCTGGTTAACAGCTTTTGGTTGATTTGGCTCGTTGGGTACCCGTGGATAAACATATCATTTATTTAGTTCGCAGTGCTGACTTGAAGAGTGATGCCTCGATGTGCTCACGTCCACGCTTCCTGTGAAGGTCCACGGATCAGCGAAGGTTTATGATCACGCTTACCTTGATTTTATCTCGTTACACTTTGCACTTAAAGATGGAGTGCAGTTCTCAGGGACGTGCGCCTACGCACTGAGCTTCAGAAGAACGAGAGATTAAGATTGGGTTTACACTAGAGGATATTTTTTCGGATTCATAAATGGTTACGGATTCATCAATTTTTGGGTTACCGGATTCGTTGGCGTTTACACTGAATGGGTATCCGGACTCCTAATCGTTTACACACGTAGATAACTCCGAGAACATTCCTGATTGAATGGTTACAAAACAGGCGAAAAAATATCCGGATTCGTCCTTTCAAATCGTTTACACGACTAACCTCTCCGAATTCAAAAGTTTTCGGATTCAAAGTTCCCACTTTAGATTCCGGATTCAAAATATCCGGAGACATCACCAAACCGGAAACATTTTACTTCGGATTCGTCCATTTATATGAAAACGGCAAAACAAATCCCGTACTAAAACGTATCGGATTCGTCACGAATCCGGAACAACTTCATCTAGTGTAAACCTCGTCTTAGTGGAAAATAAATTTACAAGCGTTATTTTGTCCCTTCAGTTTGCAACCATGTATTATGCAAAAAAGTCATGTGCAGAAATCGAGAAGGTTTTACGCAAAAATACGAGAGTCAGAGACCGGCTGTGCATTTTGGCTCAAATTTCGCCGAGATGTTTGTCTTTTGGTGAAAAACCTTTCGTTACCCCAAATATCCTTCGGCCGGTGAGTGGGTTATCCACAAGCATTCCAATCCATTTGTTTGTGCAACTGTTTATAATTTAATAGCAAGTGGATAATATTTACCGTTAGTTTCACGCCATAGCGACGTATCGTTAAATACATGTATAAAGGCAATGCTAAATAAAAAATAAATCACCTTACCTGTGATGTACTATCGTCCTTTTGCTTCAGAAGTTATATTTTAAGCGATTTTGAAGGGTTTTGAGTTCGCCGTTGACTGTGGAAATTAACTTCATATCAAACTTTGCCTATTGTTATAGTTGACTTTTTCGAAGACAATAGGGCTTTTGTTTAGGGACTGTTCTATTGTCGGCCCGGAAGTGGCGTTCGACCTAAAACGGAGACGATCGGCAATTTGTCGGCGTTGACATTTTCTCACCTTATGGTGGTCTAGCGGGGGAAAATGTTAAGTGGGACACCAAACGACGGGCGGTGGGTTAGTCGCTGCGTTGACTCACGCTCACGCCGTAAAGATTTCGCTGCCATTGTAGGCAAGGCAATTTTTGAATAGTTAATCACCGTGAGGACACCAAGAAACATAAAACAACTCATTCAAACACAATTCGTGCTCTCGACTGATGAGGCTTTGTTCCTCGGTAATGACATACGTGCATAATTCATACTTACTTACTTACTTCAGTAGTCTTACGACCATGCAGGATGCTAAAAGAATGTCAATTAAAATTACATTTAACAGGATGTCGTACAACACACTTACAAATTTACAACTAGCTCCAACTTGAAATTAAAGGGACTATATCATCCAACACGCATGCGCGAGTTGGTCAGAAAACTTTTGAAAACGTTAGCCCAACTTTTTCAAATGCTGTCGAAGGTTCCAAGTAGCCGATTTTATCTGTTTGAATCGCGTTAATCTTGAGAAAAATTGAGGATGTTTTTGCTCACAATCAGTCTTATGGAAATACAGACGGCTTTTGTAGCAATATCTTTTTTAGATTTGGCTTTGGAAGAATTATTTTCGTGGAATTGTGATGTCTACTAGCGGCGGTCGTCGTGCTGGCAGCGGACGAAAGAGAATTTACGAAAGCAACGCCATCAGACGCAAAGTTTGGGAACGTGGAAATCAGAGGATTTGTCTGGATTGTTTAATTTATTCTTCTTGGGTATCAGCGAAATTAAAGTGAGGTTATTCCACCGATTCCAAGTTCGCGGGACATCTTCTTCGATGCTTTGCATTTGATAAGACATTCAAGCTTAGCGGTTTGTTTTGACATGACTTTAATTTCTTCGTGCCACAAGTACATAAATTGGTGCGATGCACTTTGCAGTTTTACAGGGAAAACCATTGGTTTTTTAGGTAGTTTTTCGAGAACAAGTATTCTTGCAGATGCAAGGATCGGTCTAAAAACCAAAGGGAAACAAAGTAAGTCACTGTCATCAAAAGTGTTTGCCGCAATCGATCCGAAGAAAATGACAGCAGTATTCACGTCAGACAACATAAAACGCGAATAAACAGGCTAGACTCACCACAACAGACTCGCTTTCGACGACAGCAACGACAATTTCCATGATTTCGAAAAAACAGGCACGTAAATTCTTCTCTCCGCGTTGTATGAAAGTGTTGTCGGCATGTAGGAAACAACATTCTCGTTCCCCAGAACCCACGATCCTTCTGGCCAGCGGCAGAACGATCGTGGGCGCTGGGAACGAGAATGAGGAAACAATGGCTGGCGTCCGGGCGAGCAAGACTGTTGTGATGAGCTGTATGCAATCTCGTCCCCAGAGCCTACGTTACCCTTGTCCAGCGGAACGGGCAACGGACGCTCTGGAAGACCAATCTCGTTCCCAGGGGCGGCGATCCTTTTGGCCAGCGCCAAGGATACGAAACTCTAGTCGAATCCAAAAAAGGACACTTCTGATTGGCTGGTAAAAACAAAGCAATAAACATGACCGGATCGTTGTTTTCGCGAAGTGTCAGGCAATGGCGGAACGAAAGCTACAGAAATGATCACAAGCAAAGGAAAATTACTGTCGGTTGTAATAATGCGGTTAGAAACCACCGCGTTTAATTTTGTAGAAATAAGGCGAAATTAGATGGAATCTTAATAGCTCTCAAACAGCTTACAGATGTCGATTTACAACATGTACTCCGACCAATGTTCAAGGTATTTGTGCCGTTCGTGTTTAAATAAAACTTTCCACATCAAAACCAGTGATAAAGGAGTTGAAATATCTTGTTGAAGAATTAGAGTAGGCGAGGCAATGTGCAGATCATGTTCAAAGAGAGCGTAAGTTAGACGAGGAATGTGGTAGTCGAATTTCGCAACAATATGGTTTCCGTGCACAGAAATTGACAGTGAATTGATTCAATATATAAACAGAATATAGTCGTCTTTAATTAGATTGATCCATTGTGTAATAAATAATTTATACACATACCGTAAAATACTCTCTCAGAGGCTGATTTTTTCCATCTATTTTTGAGGAGGGTTGCACTTATTAGAGAGAAGGCTTATCATAAGGGAAATTGGGCTAAGTTTAAAACTGGAGCGGCAATGTTTGATAATGTTAGGACAATAGTAAAAAGGAATGAAGTTATAGACAACTATTAAATTACTTTCTCCAGCTATTTTTAATCATACTGTTGTTTGAGACCTCTGTCATTTTCTATACAATGTGTCCTTCAAGGTCAAGTTGTGATAATGGTGCAGCCAAAAACATCTGACTCAGGGTACGAGTATAACACTCTTTTCTCATTCATGATCTGGGTACTGGGCATCAAACTGAATAAAACATTCTATATTTGGCAATAGGAGCAGTTCCTATTGGCTCATACTGCTCGCACTCTGCGTTTATTGCAAGGTTACCATATATCAGTGTCAAAGGAAAATTAAGTGCTTTTGAATCAATCTGTATTTTTGATGGACCCAAGATTAATTTGGTGTCTCCTTGATTTAGCCTTGGATGTGCAGCCAAAAAACAAATCAGGATTTGTTTTATCTGAAAAGGGATCTAAAAGCCCTAAGGACTAGACTATGTCTTCCTTCTTCAATAAAGTTACTGTAGCTGTGCAGGCTAAGCTTGGGATACTGGAAAAGACACTTGCATGTAGAAAGTGTTTTCCATACATGGCCCGAACTAGGGAAGAATATTGCCAAAAATTAATACATTTAACACATAAATGTACAGGATTTTCCAGAATTCTAATAGCCAGGTGTGAGGGTCAGCTATATATTCTATTTTCAGGATTTTCATTTGTTCATAAATAGATGTGTTACAAAAACTGTGTTGTGGCATAATAAATAGGCAATCCCCCTCCCCCAGGTCAAGGACAAGTAAGGGGCCATGTTAAATGCCTTAGAGGTCACATTTATTTTTAGGGAACTCTTTATGGGTGAAAATATATTTCATGTAATATGTATACTTGAAAGATAAATTTTTCTTTTATGAAACCATCCAACAGACAAGGTGGGGAAGGGGATGGCAAGTTTTGAATAGAAAAGCTCAATGATCATATACTGAGGATACAACCAAAAAATCCATCAATAATAATGAAACTTTATTTGCACTTAAAATTTACACAATGATGAGAAAAGGTACTGAAACACTGTCTCATTGTAAAAGTAAAATACAAAATGGCGGCTGTTGGTCATGTCAACACGTTCAGCAGGACCAATTCAGGGCAGTCAGCTGGGGCGATTCCACGGTAATCGACCAACAATCTGAAAACAGTCACATACATGCGGTAGAAGCCAACATGTGAGCGATTTCCTTTGTATAACACGACTCTTTCTAAGGATACATACATCGATACTTTTAGAGGAAGCTCAGTTACAACTTGCAAGTTTAATTAAGCCGTTTACATTACCCGCTTGGAAGATACTTATACTCGGATTCTCAAGAATCATCGTTTTAGTGTTGGCTTAGAAAAAGGCCGATGAAAGCTTAACCTCAACAATAGTCCCACCTCAATTTTTGTTAGCCCACCCAGAAGTTCTTACTGTAGCTACTATCTGGAGAACAAGATTTTTAATGATGTAATGAAGTAGACTACTGACTCGGCAAATTTAATTGAAGATTATCTGATATAATTATATTTTTAGTATTATTTTTACTTTTACAATGGGACAGTGTTTCAGTACCTTTTCTCATCATTGTGTAATTTTAAGTGCAAATAAAGTTTCATTATTATTGATGGATTTTTTGGTTGTATCCTATATGGTCATTAAGCTTTTCTATTCAAAACTTGCCATCCCCTTCCCCACCTTGTCTGTTGGATGGTTTCATAAAAGAAAAATTTATCTTTCAAGTATACATATTACATGAAATATATTTTCACCCATAAAGAGTTCCCTAAAAATAAATGTGACCTCTAAGGCATTTAACATGGCCCCTTTACTTGTCCTTGACCTGGGGGAGGGGGATTGCCTATTTATTATGCCACAACACAGTTTTTGTAACACATCTGTTTATGAACAAATGAAAATCCTGAAAATAGACCTGGCTATTACAATTCTGGAAAATCCTGTACATTTATGTGTTAAAATGTATTAATTTTTGGCAATATTCTTCTCTAGTTCTGGCCATGTATGGAAAACACTTTCTACATGCAAGTGTCTTTCCCAGTATCCCAAGCTTAGCCTGCACAGCTACAGTAACTTCGTCGAAGAAGGAAGACATAGTCTAGTCCTAAGGGCTTTTAGATCCTTTTCAGATAAAACAAATCCTGATTTGTTTTTTGGCTGCACATCCAAGGCTAAATCAAGGAGACACCAAATTAGAGGCAATCTTGGGTCCATCAAAATACAGATTGATTCAAAAGCACTTAATTTTCCTTTGACACTGATATATGGTAACCTTGCAATAAACGCAGAGTGCGAGCAGTATGAGCCAATAGGAACTGCTCCTATTGCCAAATATAGAATGTTTTATTCAGTTTGATGCCCAGTACCCAGATCATGAATGAGAAAAGAGTGTTATACTCGTACCCTGAGTCAGATGTTTTTGGCTGCACCATTATCACAACTTGACCTTGAAGGACACATTGTATAGAAAATGACAGAGGTCTCAAACAACAGTATGATTAAAAATAGCTGGAGAAAGTAATTTAATAGTTGTCTATAACTTCATTCCTTTTTACTATTGTCCTAACATTATCAAACATTGCCGCTCCAGTTTTAAACTTAGCCCAATTTCCCTTATGATAAGCCTTCTCTCTAATAAGTGCAACCCTCCTCAAAAATAGATGGAAAAAATCAGCCTCTGAGAGAGTATTTTACGGTATGTGTATAAATTATTTATTACACAATGGATCAATCTAATTAAAGACGACTATATTCTGTTTATATATTGAATCAATTCACTGTCAATTTCTGTGCACGGAAACCATATTGTTGCGAAATTCGACTACCACATTCCTCGTCTAACTTACACTCTCTTTGAACATGATCTGCACATTGCCTCGCCTACTCTAATTCTTCAACAAGATATTTCAACTCCTTTATCACTGGTTTTGATGTAGAAAGTTTTATTTAAACACGAACGGCACAAATACCTTGAACATTGGTCGGAGTACATGTTGTAAATCGACATCTGTAAGCTGTTTGAGAGCTATTAAGATTCCATCTAATTTCGCCTTATCTCTACAAAATTAAACGCGGTGGTTTCTAACCGCATTATTACAACGACAGTAATTTTCCTTTGCTTGTGATCATTTCTGTAGCTTTCGTTCCGCCATTGCCTGACACTTCGCGAAAACAACTTCCGATGCGGTTGATCCGGTCATGTTTATTGCTTTGTTTTTACCAGCCAATCAGAAGTGTCCTTTTTTGGATTCGACTAGAGGTTCGTATCCCTGGCGCTGGCCAAAAGGATCGCAGCCTCTGGGAACGAGATTGGAACTGTATGCAAATTAGTTCCAGCTGGTCCTTACTGCGCATGTGCCCCAGTTGACATAGCCCTTAATGTACACACATTATAATGCAAAAAAAAAATCAAAGTACAACTGTGAAGAAGTCGTGGATATGTGACCATATTTGCGATAAGGGGGATTAAGCCAAGGTGACTCGAGAAAACGGCGTTTTAACTAGTTTTAACACGTGAAAACTCCTTCTGGAAAGTGTTTAAACAGCTTTTTAATGCGTTCCGAAACGTCCAACTCTTTTGAGCATCAATTTTATTGTTCATGAGCTTAACACAATTTAACCTCGGGGTGCATATTTACATATTCGCGTTTGAATGAATTATCGAGGCAGGGAGATATCATGGGAGTTAAGAAAATGTGCTCCTTTTGAAAGGTTTCTGTCTTGTCCGTATGGTCGGATAACTATCAGGCAAAAGGACGATTTCGCCAAAACGAAGACAGCCAAACACTGCAGTATTTCGAGAATGTTACACAAAGCTGTCGAACGAACGCAACCGAAATTTGACATATGCAAATTATACTTTTTACTGCCGGTCGGAAATGCAACATTTGCCGTCGTTTTCATAAACAACCATCGACGCCATACTTTTGGATATAAAAATAAACAAATTTAATTTCATTCAAAACTTTTACTGAAAAAATGGCGCGTTTAGTCAAAAAGAAGAGTATTTCTCGAAGCAAACTTGTGTTTACATTGAGGCGAGACGCGATGGCGCCACCTAAAAATAATTTAATTTTAGATTGTATTGTTTTCGTTAAAATATTATTTCCAACACTAAAAATGGCTTCGCGAATGTAGCTATATTGGTGTGAAAAGTTTCCGTCGTCAATTCCTGTGCACACTTGGAATATCTTGGGTTGAATGGCTCATATATTTTTTCCACAGATCGTGAATTGGATGAATGTAGGAGAAGCTGCGCTTGTGACGGAATATTGATTATAATTTCTTTCGCCGTTCGGCTGTTTGATCGGACGTTCCTTTCGCCGTTTATTCGATCGATCCGAGCTGAAATAAAATTACTTTACTTTACTTTTTTCATTCCGTTCATCGGTTCGACTAATTCTCCTTAGACATTACTTCGGAAAGCCGATAGAGGTGTTCCGGCAATACTTCGGAAAATCGATATCTATTGGTATGCCGTTGACATATCGATCTGTTTACATCTGAGTGAGTGACAAATTTGCATAATCTGCCCCCTAACAATACTTGTTCCTATGCTTCGCGTATCCACGACTAAAAAGAAAAAAATACTAGGAATACAAAAATAACATACGTACAATTGTAAAAGTTAGTTAGGGTGGCAAAAGGTTCTAATGATAGGCAAGGCATATACTTGGAAGGCTTTAGGACTGGTAGCAGTGACGGCTGTAGTAGACAGACTGTTCCATCAGAAGAAACCTCTTCAAGACGGGAATTAAGGAACATGATGAAGTCGCGCGCGGATAGGTGGTGCTCGATTTTATTTCTCAAATCCTAACCTTGGGTTTTTATAGCTGATCATTTAATCCTTAAAAATTTATTTATTAGTTGAGAAAGCCAGAATGAAACTCGCTTGAAATTACTCGATTGAACATATTGGGATGGGAGTTTTCAGCTGGTTAATAGGCGATGCGTTTTTTTGCGATAGGGTTTTTCAAGACTTTTTTAATGGTTGTCTGAGAGTTTAATATCGTAATGTTTTCTTAAGAACAAAGGCAGTCAGCAAATTATTGGGAATCAAAGTTGACCGGCTATATCGCACCTTTCTTTGTTTCAGTGATTTTAATGTTGTTAGGATTGCGTTCTCTGACCCGCTCATTTTGTTCCAAAAGCGGTACAGACAAGATATCAGATGAATATTCTTCTTCGTATGGCCTGGAACACCGTTTGTAGATATTAGTTTTAGATTTCGCTAATTTGAACTTTGGAAGCATTTTACACTGAAGTATTCCCAAAGAAGTACGAACATTTCAGCTATCGATTGATTGATGGTTTTGGCAGGTTTTTTGGTCAATAAATTGGAGAGTAGTGAGAAGTTTCATCGAGGTGAGTTATACTTTAGCCGCTAATATTTACGCTTTTCACTGCACATCAAAGATAGCGCATCTAAACAAATACATGTAGCTCATTTCCTAGGAAATATCCCGAGGGGCTGGATAATTTTTCACGAACTTTTAGATTAAAGATGAAAGTAATTAGGGAACCTGTTATTACTAGCTAGTATTTAGCTGTTCTTGAATTTCAGACGTAAAAATATTAGCCACGATTTAACCTTGCTGTGCCAGTTTCCGGCCAGTAGAAGATACATTGCTCAAAACCTATTTTTGAAAATTTCAAATAACTGAATGTTAAAATTTATTGCTCGAAAACTTCACGGCCTATTAGTGTGCACCAAAATAAAGTAGTTGTTGCGGGTCACGGTCATTGTGGTCATAAAATGGTGAACACCTTGATGATTTGTGATGTAGTCACGAACACCCATTACCCCTACTCCTCCCTTTATAAGTAATCGCTTTGCTTTAAATACCCAAAGAACGGTCGCTAAGTCGCTTTGTATTTACAAAACGAAAAACAAATATACAAAAATAACATACGTACAATTGTTACATCGGCGAAACCAGTCGACATCTCTCAACACGCATTCGTGAACATTTGAGTGGGGCAGGAACTCGTACATTTTTCAGCATTTACAACAGTCTGAGACATGCCGCAGACTTTGTTCAACGAGGTGCTTTTCTATTTTGGATTCTGCACCAAATAGATTTCAGCTAATTTTAAAGGAAGCTGCTCATATCCGCTGGTAAAATCCCACGTTAAACAAGCAGCTTAAACATGCCGAGCTGACTCTTTGTTTCTAACGTGGTTTCCCATTGCGTTAGTCCTTTTGTTATTTAGTTTTACTTACTATGACAGTTTTGTGCAATAGCTGTAATTATTTTGTTGTTTATACTTAGTCTCTCTATGTACATCCTATCTCATAAAATGTATTGTCCCAGGTCTCGCGCATTTAAGTATTGCCCGTTAATTTTTAAAAAATTTCGCGTCAATGGTAAAAACGCGTCAGTGGTAGTATAACTTCAAATCACAACTGTAAACTATCTCACAACTGATGATCGTTGAACGATCGAAACATGTCTTGTTTTAAACTCAAAGTGGTTGTCCATTTTTTGAAAATTATTGAATTCGGTTTTCGCATGATAGTGAGAATTAGTATATACCACACAAGAGAGTAGTGTGCTTTTTGCGCGCTCTGATTGGTTAACTCGGAGGTGATTAGCAAAGTTCCGTTCACCTCCGAGCAGCCGGCGCGCGAGATTTTAAAATTTCCGACCGCTTGTCGGTATATTGTCACACATAAAGCCTGCGGGGGAGGGGTGGGGGGGGGGGGTACTCCCTTATATGGGCTATATAGGTATGTGCGGCCCCAAAGGGTATGGTTTTTTAGCCGTTTTGGTCTGAAATAGGGTATGGTTTGTGCACTCTAGTCTTGAATTTTAGAAGAAGCTCCTTACTATTATTAGGCGTGTACGTAAAATAGGTCTGAAATAGGGTATCGAATTTTTGGTCAGGTCTGAAATAGGGTAGGGAAATAACACACAAACTGCGGTGATAAACATGACAATAGAACGCATTGTTGGAAAACAAAAATAAAACTATATCGTTTAACTTGACGTTTCGTATGTTTCGACATACATCTTCAGAAGTGACCGTTAGGAATTAAAGTAACAACTAAATTTGAAATTTAAGATAAGTAACTAATTAACAATAACCTTGACAGAAGCTAAAAATAATTTGCATATAAAAGATGCAAACTAATAGAGATACAGCTTTTCGCTGCTTACATTTTCATTTAAGGTAGGTTTCAATTCTCTAATTAGTAGAGTCTCCTTTATCTTGCAATGAGTATCTGACCGACCTTTCGCCAATATCTCAAAGTGGTCCCATTTTAAGTTGTGACCAGTTGACGTGACGTGGTCTGCGATAGCAGATGCATGACAGCTACTCGTGATCGCTTTAAAATGTTCAGTTTTTCTGTCATGCAATCTGCGTTTTGTTTTTCCAATGTAGAAATCCTGGCAGTCCCAACAACTAGCTTTATAAACAACTTTTGACATTTGGGAACGGTTAATTCTATCTTTGTAGGGAAAAAGAGACTTAATGCGATGAGCGCTTTGGAAAATAACCTTAAGATTAATGCAGCCATAAAATTTACTAATGCAGGTCTTCAGTTGTTTGGTAATAATTTTGCTTTGTACTCCTAAATAAGGTAGAACTAAGATTATTTCCTTTTTGGGGACTGTGGTGGTTGGAATCTTCGGTCTGTTTTGTTGCCTGTTCAGAACATCATTAATGTTGTAATTGACAACACCAACAGGATAACCGTTTTGTAACAACAACTTCCTCAGTTCATTTAAACAAGACCGCAAAAGAGAAGGTGACGAACAGATGCGGAAACAACGAAAAGTGAGCGTGCGGATGAGGTTTACTTTGTATTTCCTAGGTGTGAAGGAGTCCCATTTTGTGTACAGGCCGGTAAAGGTCTTCTTTCGGTAGATGGATGTTGAGAAAGTTTGACTGTGGCGTTTGATGAGAATGTCCAGGAAAGGGATTGTATTGTTCTCTTCAAATTCAATGGTGAATTTGATATTTGAGTGACAGTTATTGAGGTAGTGTAGAAACTGAGTTGCTGTGCTTTTACTGTCGAACAAGGTGAAGGTATCGTCAACGTATCGAAACCAAATAGAAGGACGAGCGTTGTTGTTAAGAACCCATTTCTCTTCAAAATGGCACATGAAGATATTGGCCAAAACAGGACCTAAAGGAGAGCCCATAGCCACACCGTCAATTTGGTCGTAGTATTGGCCATCAAATATGAAATGGCTTTTCTTTGTGGCAAACTCAAGCAGAACTTTCAAGACTGAGCGGGGCAGTGTTGGCGGATTGGGGAGGGCATACAATTTGTCAAGACAAATTTGTATTGTCTCATTAAGTGGAACGTTCGTAAATAATGAACTAACGTCAAACGAGCACATTATTTCGTCGTTATGGTTATACGCCTTGGCCCAGTCCGCAAAACTAAAAGAGTCCTTGATTGTCAACTGATTCGTGGAGATGGGCTGAAGTATGCGTACAAGATATGATGCCAGATTGTAGTTGTAAGTGTTTATAGAGGAAACAATTGGGCGAAAAGGGCAACCAGGTTTATGAACCTTAGGAAGGCCATAGAGGACACCAGGAGTAGAACCACATGGTAGTATCTTATGGAGGGTGGCATCATCGATGATTTTATCCTTCTTTAGTTTGCGAAGATACAATATTAAGCTGTCTTCTCTAGACTTCGTAGGGTTCTGCGTAAGTTTTCTAAATTTTGTTTCATCTGAGACCAGCAGTTTCATTTTATTCAAGTAATCAAGTTTGTTGATGATTACAACCCCGTTCCCTTTATCCGGTTTTGTGATTATAATGCTGTCATCTTTTCGCAAATCAGTCAGGGCTTCCCATTCCTCTTTGCTAAGAATGTGTTTCTGTTTTGAGAAATCATACGCGTAGATGTAGCCATAAGATATCTGTTTCAGCTGACATTTGAGTCTGTCTTGGTTTTCAGCTGTCAAAGGTGGCCCGAATCTCTTAAGATCACGGAAAAGCAATTCAAACGAACATTTGACATCATATCCATCCACTTTTTTGGGTGGTAGACAGAAACGTAATCCTCTCGCTAATACCATTTTCTCAGCCTCTGTCAAAACTCGATGTGAGTAATTGAAGATGATATCATCACTGTTCAAGTTTGATACAAGTGGTATTCCACATTTCCGTTTTAAATTATTGAATTTCACCTCTAGCTTTCGCGATTGGCGATCCTTCGACTTGGATGCTTTGCTCTCGAGGGTAGAACAAATGTGGTTGAAATCAAGCGGGGATAAGACAGCTTGAAGAGAGGCACGAGCCCGCTCGTAAGACTCCTTGAATTTGTGACGGGCGGACATTTTACGATTCAGTTCGTACTTCAGTAAATCCTCCTTGAAGCGACGGCAAGCTGAAGTGACTTGAAACTCACGTCGGCTGAGCTTAAAATCCAGGAATTTAGGGTAAATGTGGAACAACCTGCATTTCTGTAAGAATCCAATATCCAGTGATGTTTTGTTGAAGCGTGATAGATCCTTCTCGTAATCCCTGACAATTTTCAGCGTATCCTGACCATACCGCACATAAACAATATCGTAAATACTCTTTGTCTTTGGCCATCGTAGCTTAACAAGAAATAACACACAAACTGCGGTGATAAACATGACAATAGAACGCATTGTTGGAAAACAAAAATAAAACTATATCGTTTAACTTGACGTTTCGTATGTTTCGACATACATCTTCAGAAGTGACCGTTAGGAATTAAAGTAACAACTAAATTTGAAATTTAAGATAAGTAACTAATTAACAACTTTTAGTTTTGCGGACTGGGCCAAGGCGTATAACCATAACGACGAAATAATGTGCTCGTTTGACGTTAGTTCATTATTTACGAACGTTCCACTTAATGAGACAATACAAATTTGTCTTGACAAATTGTATGCCCTCCCCAATCCGCCAACACTGCCCCGCTCAGTCTTGAAAGTTCTGCTTGAGTTTGCCACAAAGAAAAGCCATTTCATATTTGATGGCCAATACTACGACCAAATTGACGGTGTGGCTATGGGCTCTCCTTTAGGTCCTGTTTTGGCCAATATCTTCATGTGCCATTTTGAAGAGAAATGGGTTCTTAACAACAACGCTCGTCCTTCTATTTGGTTTCGATACGTTGACGATACCTTCACCTTGTTCGACAGTAAAAGCACAGCAACTCAGTTTCTACACTACCTCAATAACTGTCACTCAAATATCAAATTCACCATTGAATTTGAAGAGAACAATACAATCCCTTTCCTGGACATTCTCATCAAACGCCACAGTCAAACTTTCTCAACATCCATCTACCGAAAGAAGACCTTTACCGGCCTGTACACAAAATGGGACTCCTTCACACCTAGGAAATACAAAGTAAACCTCATCCGCACGCTCACTTTTCGTTGTTTCCGCATCTGTTCGTCACCTTCTCTTTTGCGGTCTTGTTTAAATGAACTGAGGAAGTTGTTGTTACAAAACGGTTATCCTGTTGGTGTTGTCAATTACAACATTAATGATGTTCTGAACAGGCAACAAAACAGACCGAAGATTCCAACCACCACAGTCCCCAAAAAGGAAATAATCTTAGTTCTACCTTATTTAGGAGTACAAAGCAAAATTATTACCAAACAACTGAAGACCTGCATTAGTAAATTTTATGGCTGCATTAATCTTAAGGTTATTTTCCAAAGCGCTCATCGCATTAAGTCTCTTTTTCCCTACAAAGATAGAATTAACCGTTCCCAAATGTCAAAAGTTGTTTATAAAGCTAGTTGTTGGGACTGCCAGGATTTCTACATTGGAAAAACAAAACGCAGATTGCATGACAGAAAAACTGAACATTTTAAAGCGATCACGAGTAGCTGTCATGCATCTGCTATCGCAGACCACGTCACGTCAACTGGTCACAACTTAAAATGGGACCACTTTGAGATATTGGCGAAAGGTCGGTCAGATACTCATTGCAAGATAAAGGAGACTCTACTAATTAGAGAATTGAAACCTACCTTAAATGAAAATGTAAGCAGCGAAAAGCTGTATCTCTATTAGTTTGCATCTTTTATATGCAAATTATTTTTAGCTTCTGTCAAGGTTATTGTTAATTAGTTACTTATCTTAAATTTCAAATTTAGTTGTTACTTTAATTCCTAACGGTCACTTCTGAAGATGTATGTCGAAACATACGAAACGTCAAGTTAAACGATATAGTTTTATTTTTGTTTTCCAACAATGCGTTCTATTGTCATGTTTATCACCGCAGTTTGTGTGTTATTTCTTGTTAAGCTACGATGGCCAAAGACAAAGAGTATTTACGATAGGGTAGGGAAAACCACAGATTTTGGTCTGACATAGGGCAAGGGTTTCAGGAAGCGGGCCGCTTCGCGGCTCAGTAAATGTCCACCACTATTTTCGTGTCTTTGATATTATAGATTATTATAGTAGGAAAATTCTGTCGTGGAGACCTTTGGTAAAGGCTACTTTTGTATGAAGTAAAGACACTGTATTTACCTTCGTAAATATGTTGAGAAATGTCAAGTGGAGCTTAAGAAAGAGCTGCTTCGTCGAAATCTCTGTGCAACGTGTGCTTTACGGAGAGCATTGGTGCCAGGACAGTACGATAGTTGCGACAGAAAGAGACATTTTGCAATGCAGAAAGGTATCATATAGCGTCCGATCTATTGTGTGACCTCAAAACTATTTTACTTATGTCATCACAATGAGGTGCTCGTTTGTTCTGAACATTCTATGACTTCTAGGAGGTTGTTATTTTGATTCTTCCAACTCAATATTTCTCAAAATATTCGTTCAAAAGGATTGATTTTCTTTGGAACAACAGTAATTGGAGATCAATATGATATATAAAATATCTGAGCCTATCGCTGTGTTGTTCACCAGAAATTTACTGAGGTAACGGAGGTTATGCCCTTATCCATAATACTCGATTCCACGTGACGCCATACAAAATAAATTTAACTTATTTAACTCATTCCTGTCCGAAATGTTGTAGGTCTTTTTTTTTTGTAATTCCTGGGGGTTGGAGGTCAAATCCATCTCATCATTCCTGCAATGGGTTACCATCGAGATTTTGAAAGTGTGAACTGGGGATAAAGCCTGAAAAAACCTGAAAAAAAATCCAGGCTTGCACGGAAATCGAACCCACTACCTCTGCGACACCAGTGCAGTGCTCTAACTGAGCTATCAAGCCAACTGGGAGCTGGAACTTTAGAGTACTACACCGTGTCGCAGAGGTCGTGGGTTCGATTCCCGTACAAGCCTGAATTTTTTTCAGGCTATATTTTCACTGCCGCTTAAGTAGTGTTCGTAACTGCGATGATCATTAACATATTCATTCTTTAATCCGCAGTTCAAATATATGATTTTCATATATTCATTCTCACAAAGGCATCGAGAGTTTGCTTTTAGCCAACAGTTCAACTATAACTGGCGGTAAGTATTTGATTTATAAGAGCATTTTTCGAGCCCGGGGGATATTTCATCGATGAATATTTACAAGCCACTTCAGGACGTCTCGAGGGACCCTTGAAGCTCAGTGCAGGGAAATGAAGCCACTGGAAGATTCCTCAGCGATACTCTTATTGGTTGTATGGCAAGGCCGCACTTAAAATGCCTACTGTGAAAGGAGAATAACGAAAGACCTTGTTTAATTTCAGATGCAAAGTTTTACGCGGGAAACAATCGGAAAAAGCTTACTCAAAGAGCCCTCGGGCAAAATTTACTTTATCTGTATCTATCTGTATCTATTTAGCAGGTCATCAGTCAACAATAGAGTCTAAGGTTATTATTGTCCTAAACAGGGTCAGCGTTTCAAATCCCAGCGGCACCTCTATACCCAAACATGAGTTAAGTACCCCCCCCCCCCCCCACGCCCCCATGGTGAAAACCAGGAATACGGCCCCGGGTTGGGATGGGAGGGAGGGAGTACTTCCGTCGGTTAGTGATAAGCTACCAGGGACGAGGCCGCTGACATCGCATGTTCACGCAGGATTCACGGCTATAACTGGGGGTCGTTTTTATTTTAAACTGATTATTACTAGAATAGGGTCCCTACTTCACGCTCGCCTCATTACCATCAACACCGGGAAAAGATAGTGCAAATGATACAAGGCTTTCAATTTAACCTGAGGACCGGTTTTCAATTGCTAGAGTTACTGTTTTTTTTTTTTTTTTTTTAACATGGACGCACTTTCCTACAATAAGCTTTTGTTATCAAAAGGTTCTTGTCTTGGGACCAGTTTCAAAATATTCCGTTTTCGATGAGTCATTATTTGGCGTGAGAAAGCCAAGAGCAAGAAGTTTACAATTTTAGTCGCGGAACTAATCTCTCACACTAGGCTTGGGTGTCCTGTGCACTGTGGAAAGAAATACTGTAAAGATGTCTTCATTTATTTTGCTGTCCAAAATAACAGTTTAGTTTACAAAGGACCAAATTCTTATCGTGGGCTTACTCCCTGCCATTCAATATGACGACAACTAAATAAACTTTGTCGTTCATTTGTGACTAGTTCCTTTTAATCACACTTTCTCGTCCCTCGGAGGTGAAGAATTAATTCTTTCCGTGTTTTCTCCTTCAGACGACCTGAGAACAGATATATGAAAATCAGATATTTGGACTGCGGATTAAAGAATGAATATGTGAATGATCATCGGAGTTATGAACACTACTTACGCAGTAGTGAAAATAAAACCTGAAAAAAAATTCAGGCTTGTACGGGATTTGAACCCACGACCTCTGCGATACCGGTGCAGCGCTCTACCAACTGAGCTAAAAAGTCATATGGGAGCTGGTCATTCTGTTGGTTCGTACCCGTGAGTGATGAATATGTGCGAATGAATACACGAAAATCATATATTTGAACTGCCGGCGGGTTAAAGAATGAATACGTCAGGGGCATCCAACGACAAGTTTCGGTACATATCTGTTCGGTGGAGGGTAGTTCGCCTTAGGCTTTCGGCGTCCAATTTAAGAGTTCACTTCGATTTTCGTAACTGAAGTATGGCCTAAAAGATTCGCGATAGCCCATGAGGTTTTCGGAAAGGTCGTAATACGTAAGCTAGCATTTTCGAAAAGAAAATAATTCCCTTGAAAGTTCGCGGAAAGTTCATTTCAGCAAGCATTTTCTCAAAGGAAGATTTTGCTCTCTAACATTTGCGGACAATTAAAATTTCAGCTAGGGAATCCGAATAGATGAAATTCTTATAGCCAATGAAAACATCACTTTGAACAGACTTCAAACAGGCACCAAAAGGTACTTAAAAATGCCTCTCTACCGCTCGTGGTTGATTTGGCTCGTTGGGTGCCCCTGATACGTGAATGCATGATCATCGTAGTTATACTGAATTCATTCTCACATATTCATCACTCACGGGTGCGTTACGAACCAACAAAATGACCAGCTCTATATCATCACACGATACAGCCGACAGAAGGTATAGCGGAGAGTGCAATATTGGGCAAAATACGGCGAAAAA
>JAEMWC010000232.1:452500-457500 GCA_016490735.1 Pachyseris speciosa | reverse complement strand
TCGGGACGATCATATGGAAACGCTACCCAGACGATCGCAAACGACCCGGACGACTGAGACGACCTCGATCGCTTGGATAGAATTGAGTTCTATCCGGACGATCGGGACGATCGTGTAAATTTTGAAGCGATCATATGGAAACGCTCTCAGACGAATGAGACGATCGGGACGATCGAAGGCTATCCCAGAAGTCATCACTCTTGCTCCATTTTAAAATGGCGGCAGAAAACAAGTATTTGAAGCGATCGAGACGATCATATGGAAACCAGCAATCGTCTCAGTCGTCCCGATCGTTTCGAAATTTTTGGAAACGACTGGAACGATCGGGACGATCCGGACGATCATATGGAAACCAGACTTAACGACATCAAAACGGAATTTAGCGAAGCGACAGCGAATAATGGTGAAATAACCAACACTGAAACTCTTTCTCCAGCGCATTTTCCGAGGACGAGATTAGCAACTGAAATTTACCCGCTCCTACATCTACAAGGGAAGCTTGTGGTAACAAGTTGGCAGTCAAACCCAAGATCATTCAAAGTTTCCGGAGCAAAAAATTAGAGAGATTCCTCTGTTCGCCGTGTTTCTGATGTCGGATTTATGCACGAACTATCAAATTTCTGATTTACTTCTTGATTTACAGCTCGTTCAGAGATCTCATTCAAATGCCTCGGTCACTTGACTCGGACTCGGACTTGACTCGGACTCGGAGTTGACTCGGTCAACCGATAAATTACACGCGCCAGCGTTGCGTTGCTAACATGTGACAGGTTTCACAACCATCCACCAGTCATCGGGGTAAAGATACTTCTGAATTTCAATTCCTTCTCGGGGACTGGCATCGTATAGTTTCCAAAGGGAACTTTTGGAAGAGGTTTCTTTAATAGCTTCGCAGGAAACGTGTCGTGAAGGTTGTAATTTAAACAAAAAAGCCATGTTTCTAACCCTGCTCGTTTCATCCATCCGCGATAATTGTAAAACGCGAACAAATCCACTTTTATATGCGGGCGATCGTCGCGATAAACTTTCATCACATTGCTGGTAATCCAGCGTTTGTGATAAACTTTGAGTCCTTTCGCTGTAAAGGGTTTAATAAACTCGTCGAAGGTCATAGAAGCAAAAACTCCTGACCCGTTGAATCCTATGTCTACGTCATCGTCCCACGCCAAAGGGCCTTGCGAGCGAAACGCACCGAAGACGGATCCGTACATGAGCCAGTGCTCCATTCCAAAGCCATCAAGAATTTTATGGACTGTATACGCCATATCTAAAAGTTGTTCTTTTTGTTTTGGCTCAAGGTACTCGCAGGATTGAGCGGCGAAAAATGGATGATTCCCAGTGTAGAGGCCATAGTTTCTCAAGTTGAGTGTGATGTACAGGACTAACAAAATCGTGAATACGATGAAGACCACCATGCAGCGAAAACTGTACTTAAGATAACGGATTGTATCGGTGATGACCATGTTCAGCCACAAAAACAACTGAATCAGAGAATATTTAGTAGTCCATGGAATTGCCAACGATGCAGGGTTTTCCTGATGACGCTGTTGAGAAAATCAATAGAATCGAGCAGAATGACAGTGATGAGGAAGTTACGTAAGCGAAAGTTAAGATTTGAGTATTGCATGCTTTCGAATTGGCAATAATAATAATAATAATAATAATAATAATAATAAAATTATTTTAGAGCGCAGCTACATAATCTCAGCGCGCTTAACAAATGTAGGAAGTAAAATATGAGAAATATACAAATAAACTTACAAATATAAGAAATAAAAAGAATACATAATGAAAAGAATAATGTGATAAGACTACATGTAAAGTTAATTAAATAGAAATGCTTTGAGTTTCTTTTAAAGATAAACAAAGATTGCGCGTTTTTAATGTCCACTGGCAAGGAATTCCAGAGAGTAGGTGCAGCTACCGAGAAAGAGCGAGCACCGTAAGCAGGTGCTACCGATGACAATCCCCGGTGCAGAACGAAGATTTCAGTTTGGGTGATGAACCTATAGAAGATCACAAATGTAGGATGGAGCCATTCCATTCAGTGCTTCAGTTTGTAGGTCATGGTTAGAATCTTAAATTCAATCCTTTTGGTAACAGGGAGCCAATGCAGCTTACTTAATACCGACGATATGTGCTGACAATTTTTAGTTTTTGTAGTAATTCTAGCAGCAGCATTTAGAATACGTTGCAATTTATCGAGCTGCTTTTTCGGGAGCCGAAATAGGAGACTGTTGCAGAAGTCAATTTTACTTGTTACAAAAGCGTGGACAAGCTTTTCTGCAGTGGGTTGATCTAAGTAATTTCTAATCTTCCCAATATTATGTATTGCTAAGGACTGGAAGACCGGAGGACCGGAGTAACACGACCATGTTTCAACGCTGACGGAAATACACCCGGGGAAATACACCACAGGAAAACGAAGCATTTACTAGATAAGTGATAGTTGGCGCCAGAAAATCTATACAGTCCTTAAGTAGACTTGTAGGAAAAGGATCCAAAGGAAAGGTCTTTGAGTTCGATGCCATAATAGTTCTCTTGACGGACTTAACTGACACCTCAGTAAACGTGGAGAAAATACAGACAGTCACTGGATCAGCATGGGTGATCGTGAAATCACTGACTATCTGATTACGGATGTCCTAGATTTTGTCCATATAAAGCGACATTTTTTGGAGTCACGAGGAACTACTCCACACCCAAAAATAGCTGTACAATTTAACTATTCAGTGAGTTCCAAGATATCTTCAGCTTCAAAACTTACTTGGCCTTTAAGCCCTGGGACCGTAGCCAGAAACAATACTAGTTTTTAGAATAGAATAGAAAATAAAACTTTATTTAAGCACGGTAATTTTGTTCAAAAAGTTACAAACACTGCATTTTTGTTCTCCACTAAAGTCGTGAACCAATTAAAAGTACACTAAAATTATATAAAAACCTACTTTACAATGTAATTCTTAAGAATTAAAGAGAATTTGGACGTGACCCGCAAGGCGATTTGCAGGATACGTGGAAAGCAATACGCCAACAAGGTTAGTTTGAATTGCACACAGGTGAAAAATAGAATTTCTAAACGGCAGATTTTTCCGATTATAATCGAAGATCGATCAGTTCGGTGTATCTGATTATTTCCGATGATCGATTATAAAATCTCAGCCGATTTTTGCGCAATGGTTAGGCTCGATTACCAGCCGCTGTTTCGGGAAATGATCGCGCGGAAAATGTCATACAGATATATTGCTTTGCTTAAAAGAAATTTGATCAAATTCGCAGTGGCTTGAAGAACAAAAATTTTCTATGTTTGAAATCGGTCTTTTTACTTTACCTTTGATATTTATGCCAAAATGCCATCTCAAGAATTCTGAAGAGAAAATCAGGAATACTGTTCGGGTCCGTGGGGGTCCGTGGGTCATTCGTCCATTCAATTTTCAATTCAAATTAAAAATTGAAAATCGATGTCAATTTTTGATTTTCATTTCTTTTTTTCTCGCGAAATCAATAAACGCGTAGTTGTAAACATTTGACTGTTTTCAAGTTTATAAGGAACAAAAATAACACTTAGACTTTTATTTTTGTGCAGTTACCAATGAAAAGAAAATCAAACAAGCTATGGCATTTATTTATCAGCAGGAAAACCATTGTCGTAATCTCGTTTCGTCTACGATTACATGAATTTAGAGGAAAGTCCAAAATTGAAAATTGCAATCAATTTTCAATTTTTGTTTTTGTGTGAAGAATTGATCAATCATTTGCAGTCAGAGTGACAAAAGTACCCAAGAGGGGGTGGGGGAGGGAATGCTTTGCCGCCATCTTGAATGCCAGACCCTAAGAGAACTAGCTTTAGGAAGGGAAGGCGGAAATTTAAACAGCTTTGAGCAGTCTTCACCACTCTCTCCGGCTAAATATGGACGACGTAAGTGTCGAGTGGCGAGTGCTTAAAGATCTTTGTTGTGACTCAGCGGAAAACACACTCTGAAGTCAGTTTGTTGCTAAAAGAAGCGTATCCTGATAGGAGAGGCCTTAGTTTTGATTTCTCTGATTTCTCTGATTGGGGTGGAGAAAATTCACCCCCCATTTCAAAATCTTGGATCCGTGCCTGCTGTTAGTGTGGTTGTAAAAAAATAAATAAATAAATAGAAATAGGTAAATAATGAAAATTCTGATATATTTGCTCCTTAGTCTTCATCATTTGTACATATCTTACATGCATCCAACTTCTCAATTTGCTCCTTTTTTGATGAGGGAGAAGGAAACACTCGAGAAAGTCTTGAAACCGATAAGTCAGACGCTGCGATGCGAAGTCTAACATTCTCCGTCGGTTTTCTTTTCCTCGAGCGTTTCAAGCAAGAAAATCAGGTAATAACACGTAGGAACACGTACGGTCCCGAGGGATACGGTTTTAGAGGATTTCGTCGCGTTTAACCATTTAACAACCAGAAAGCAAATACAAAAAACACATTACATCAATTTTCTTTGCAAATTTGTTGTTTCGTCTTCTACACCCTTCACAAACAGTCTACGGAAGCCATATGATAAAACATTTACTGCGCCGCCTTGGTCCGTAAATACAAAAAACACATTACATCAATTTTCTTTGCAAATTTGTTGTTTCGTCTTCTACACCCTTCACAAACAGTCTACGGAAGCCATATGATAAAACATTTACTGCGCCGCCTTGGTCCGTAAGCCATGACCTCGAGCCAAATATTATGCTTTCCGTACCGACCTGACTCAGTCAATAAGTACATAGTACTCGACGCTTACGTCGTCCGTATTTAGCCGGGATAGTGATGGAGACTGCTCAAGCTGTTTAACTTTCCCACTTCCCTTCCTAAAGCTAGTTCTCTTAGGGTCTGGCATTCAAGATGGCGGCAAAGCATTCCCTCCCCCACCCCCTCTTGGATACTTTTGTCACTCTCAGTGCAAATGATTGATCAATTCTTCACACAAAAACAAAAATTGAAAATTGATTGCAATTTTCAATTTTGGACTTTCTT
>JAEMWC010000232.1:425000-445000 GCA_016490735.1 Pachyseris speciosa | reverse complement strand
TACCCTTTTGAATCCGCACATCCCCACGGATTACTGTGCTCAAGACACTTTTACTTTTGCCAGTGAAGTCACTAGACTCCATACTTCGAATAAGTTCATGGTTTCCTATGATGTCGCAAGTCTTTTCACCAACATTCCTCTCATCGAATCTATCGACTTAGCGGTTGACTATATTATGAAGGACAACCCAGATATCAAATTAGGACGGGAAAATCTTACTAACTTATTTTTCTTTGCCACCGCCCAGACCCACTTCTCCCTCTTGCGTAATTTCTATGACCAAATTGATGGGGTGGCCATGGGCTCTCCGCTCGCTCCGGTTTTAGCTAATCTCTTCATGGGTCACCATGAGAAATGATGGTTAGAGTATTATAATTCGGGTATTGAGTTTTACCGTAGATATGTTGACGATACCTTTGCTGTTTGATTCTGAACAGGATGCTTTATCTTTCTATAGTTATATCAACACCCAGCACCCCAACATTAAATTTACTATGGAGAAGGAAGAAAACCATAAGCTCCCTTTCTTAGATGTTCTTCTAGATAATAATAGAAACCAGGGCATCATCACCTCAGTGTTTCACAAGAAGACCTACACTGGTCTTCTCACTAACTTTTACAGTTTTGTACCGCTTAGTTACAAATCAGGTCTAGTGCGCACTCTGGTAGACCGAACGTTTAAAATCAACAATTCCTGGGCTGGCTTTCACCTTAACATAAATAACCTTACCAAAACATTAGGGAGGAATTTGTTCCCTTCAAAGGTCATTGAGAATGTTATTATAAAATTTCTTAACAATCACTTCACCTCCGATTCCTCTCAGGGTGCTATTCGCCACGACAATTGTTTTACATTTTAAATTACCGTACATCGGTCCTTTTTCTATCACAACACAACGCAGAATTAAGAAATTAATGAGTTAGCACTTTTTGCACTGACCTAGATATTAAGTTGGTGTTTACTCCGTTTAAAATCAGGAGATTGTTTGGGATTAAGGATTCCATCCCTACGGATTTACGATCGCAAGTCATTTATAAGGCTGTAGTGCCTGTTATGTTGGTGAAACCAACAGACATCTTGCCACTCGCATCCGTGAACATCTCTCCTCCGACAAACATTCCCACATATTCTGAAAATTGTCGTTCCCTTTGTTCTGAAGATTGTTTTAGAATTCTCGACTCTGCTTCCACTAGCTTCCAATTGAAAATCAAGGAAGCCTTGCACATCCTTTGGGAGCAGCCTTCTTGAGGGGGCATTACGGTTGGATTTTGAAGGAAAATTGGAAATTTCACCCGGTTTTTTTATTCCTCTTAAATGATACAAGAATCTATCTAGTTTTAGATTATATATGTATTTTATGCTTAATTATTCTGGCGCCGCCAAAAAAACAGCTGCTTTTGAAGGCTAGTTAATTGTTTGTGTTTGGTTGCCATGGCAACCACAGGTAATCCAATCGTTTTGGCACTTTTTATTTCTCCAAAATTGTATAAAAACTCATTCCACTTGATTCTGAGTCCCTTGCGTCCACTCCCAGATCCTTGGAGTTTAAACTTCCACTAATATGAAGCCCGGTTACAAAGCACTCAGTCTCCGGAGAATCGAGCGTGAGGCATCTTGTTTACTTGTCATCTTGTTCGTAAATCATGCCAAAAGTTGAGAAAAAACAGTCTGTTTTAAGGAAAAGTGCGTCAAAAAGAAAGAAAGGTTTTAGGGGAACCCAGAAACAGGAGGTAGCGCAGAAGAGAAAGAAAGAAACGCGAGCTGTAGAAGTTAAGTGACCTTTGTTGGTGAAGACGATGTTGTTAGCGAGCAAATTCCGCCCCCCCGCAGAATCTGCTTCCAAACGGAAAATACTGCCAAACGACGATGAAAGCTCCTCGGATGAAAGTATTGAAGATGATCTGGCTCCTGCCGAAGGATACAGACTCGTCTCAATGAACAGTCTTCTTAAATTTGTGAAGAGAATTCACGCAAAAACTCCATGTGATTTAGGTAAGAATTATGTGACTTAAATTATTACACCTATTAACGAAAATATAAAAGCTGTTTTTCTGGATCAATGCTGGGCCAAAATTACTACAGTTATATCCCTTTATTAAAAAAAGCGTTGATTGTCTTTATTGATCTACTAGGCGAAATACAAATATTGGAGAGTTCCTGTAACCAGTTTGGACTTGGTAGTTCACTTTATGCCAAATGCAGTGGTTGCGGCGTGTCTAACCCCTTGAGAAAATCTATGATCGTTTGAGTGAGCCAGCACCCCTCATCAGATGCTTGCCTGGATACACCCAGAATGCAAATGAGTCTGTCAATGCATTGGCATGGAACAAGTGTCCCAAGCATAAGTGGCATGGAAGAAAGCGAATTGTCATGGCTGCACCCTCTGCTGCTTTGCACTTCAGTTGTGGTGCAACAAAAAAATTTGATGTCATGTGGAAAGCTGAAATCTTGCCTGGCAAGCACAGTTGGATGGAAGCAAGACGGAGAGACAGTGGAAGAATTCAGCGAGCAGAGCACAGAGCTCAAGAAAAACACAAAAAATACAGACTTGTACGAAGACAAGCTAAGCAGAGAGAAGAAGACTTGCGTGTAACCCGGGAAGGCATAACCTATGAAGCTGGAGGTTTTGACGAAACACAGCTGTGCAGAGTGGGCAAAAAGAGAAAAAGCAAAGAACCTAAGCACACCTTCAAGTAGGTGTGCTGTGATGCATAAAAGGCCATTTTAGGGAGTCATTAGTCTTACAAGTGACATTTAGATAAAACTTAAGTTTTAATTGCATTTTTCCGAAAATAGATTTTTCCGGGGTAATTTTGTTGGCCCCTCAAATTTCTCGAAGAGTATTTCAGCTACTGACACCAAATTTGGTGCAAAGATTGTTTATGTAATTATCTGCAACCTAATTGAGCAAAATTTCTTTTTTTTGAAATACAGCTGATTTTATAAGTAATTTGTCTTTTGCAAAATCTAATTGGTTACCATGACAACCAAAATGGTCAAAAGGCGATAACTCTTTGGTTGCAGACCATTGGATAATGCTTTATTGTGCCAAAAATTAGGTGATCATTTTAAAAGGAAACGACAAAAAAGTGAGGGGTCCTGATTTAACCCTCAAAATAGCCCTTCACAGTAACTTGCTAATTATTTACCTGAAATTAACAATATGTTAACTCTAGATATGTCGTGTGGTAGGCAATTGCCTGGGTGTACTTATTACCAAGCTTGAGCTGATTTGATTGAATTGTTGATTAAAGATGATTTTTTAAGTAAGCTACCAAAATCTTACCATGAACCAACCGTAATGCCCCCTAAATTCTCAGGTCAAACACCTTAATTTATCCCTTTCTTATTAATTAGTCTCCTTTCTTAGCATAAATAGTTTCTTTACCCTTAATTATTCTTGTTAATATCTCACTCTGTTACACTATTTATTGCTCATTTTCATTTTATTCTTTACTGTACAACTGACGATTGATGATGTCTCATCTGAAACATGTTTTCATTAACTCTTTTCTGCCGAGAAGCCAATATATTTCGAAGTATCATTATCAGTGATTTAAAAATGGCGGCCTGTTGTTCAAATGGGGAGCTTTCTGGGCAATTTTCAATCAAAAACGACAGTGATTTTAGCGATTTTGGTGACTCTGATTCAGACGAAGAACAAGCCATCGATGACAACATTTATGGCTATCCAAATGATGTTGAGGGGAGAAATTTTGCTGAAAATGACGAGGACATCGAGTCAGCAGGCAGTGATTTTGACTCTGATGACAATCAAAATGTTGATGTGAACGGAGTATTAGAGATTGCGTTCGTCAATGAAGACACAGTGGGCCAAGTTTTTATTTCAAATGAAAGGGATGATGCATCTACAGACACTAGTACTACAAGCAATCCACCAAGGCCTCGGAAACGCAGAAGAGTAACGACAGGTACTCAAAACCAAGCAAGACGCTTACAACAACAACAACCGCAGTTTATTTGGAATCAAAACAATCCAAACAATACTGTTCCCGAATTCCATCTCAGACCTGGTCCAACTCGTGTGTGGGGAGGTGAGTCGAGTCCAGCCATTTGTTTCCAGTTATTCTGGGATGATGCATTATTTGAATTTTTAAGAGAATTGACAAATACAAATGCAGAAAAAAAAGAGCTGATAATCCTGACAAGCATAAGTCTCCATGGAGACCAATAACAAGTCTAGGTGAAATGAAAGCATTCATTGGGGTTTGTGTAGCTATGGGTATCCTAAAACTCCCAGATCTTCATGACTACTGGCAGAAATCATACTGATTGTTTGAAATTGGGCAATGGAATGAGCATATGAGCAGAGAGAGATTCAAAGGTATCATGAGGTACCTGAAGTTTTGTGATGAGGAAGTAGACAAACCTCAACCAAGGGATGGCCAAGACCAACCTTCACCTGACAAACTTTACAAAGTGAGAAGGTTCTTGGACAAACTTCTACCAAAGTATGACCAAGAGTGGGTAAGCCACCAGTGGTTAGCCATCGATGAACAAATGATACCTTTTAGGGGGAGGGTTGGGTTTCGACAGTTTGTTGCAAACAAACCTTCCAGATTTGGGATCAAATTCTGGGCAATGGCTGATGGAAACAATGGCTACATTCTCAGGCAGCAGATTTACACATCTCAGGCAGCAGATTTACACAGGAAAAAATGTAGAGCAAGGAACACCAGAAGTTGAATTGGGTGCAAGGGTTGTTCTTGACCTAACAGCGGGCTACCAAGACAAAAACTACATTTTGGTAACTGACAATTTCTACACAAGCCCCATTTTGGCGCAGAAGCTACTTGCCAGAGGCATAGATTGTCTTCGTACTGTGAAAGCTAATAATAAACACTTCCCAAAAGACCTCATCTTTGCTAAAAAACCAAAACCTGCGTGTGGATCAGGGTCCTGGAGAAGCTGCCAAAAAATACTCGCAGTATCATGGTATGACAACAAGCCTGTCTACTTTCTAAGTACAGTGCACAGTCCAGAACATTCAACAGATACCCCACAGGAGCAAAGAGAGGTTAGAAGGAGAAGCAAGGGAGGAGCAGCTTCTGTACCATGCCCACCGTTACTGCATGACTATAACAAATACATGTGTGGGATCGACCGTGCAGATCAGAATAACCGCTACTATAGTGTCGGACGGAAATGCAAGCGTTGGCCACCCAGAGTGGTGTTTCACCAGTTAGAAACTTCAATAAACAATGCCTTTGTAATTTACAAGGCTACACAAGCTGGTAAGAGACTCACATCCAAGGAATTTAGAATGACTCTGGCAACACACCTGATGTCTGGATACATTGCCAACAACAACATCCCTGTTGCTAGGAGAAGAGTCGATGCAAATCTGGAACCAAGGTTGCAAAATGTCGGGCCTCACATTCCAGTAATTGGCCCTTCAAGAGTTTGTGCTGTTTGTTCTGCTCGTTTGTCCCATCAATACAAAAATGAGAAGAGGCGAAGGCCAGCCAGATCAATAATCAGATGCGAGACATGATGTACATTTCTGCCTGAAC
Organism: Pachyseris speciosa; assembly: GCA_016490735.1. NCBI lineage: Eukaryota > Metazoa > Cnidaria > Anthozoa > Scleractinia > Pachyseridae > Pachyseris > Pachyseris speciosa. The sequence goes on along the minus strand of JAEMWC010000232.1, from coordinate 439,465 downwards.
AATAACAGCAACTGTTTCTCAGTTTGGCACAAGCAACAAAAACTTTTTAGTTTTCTATGGTGTTTTATTAGGGAAAATGGTTCTAAAATATTATCCTGAATCTTCTTGAACTGCTTACAGCAACTTATTGACATTAACTTAAAATTAAGTCTTTCAAACTACTTTATAATACATGCAGATTTGTTCTGAGAATTTCACTAAAATAATTTGATAACAAATTATGCTAATTATTAGTTGATTAATAATTAATTAATAATTAATTATGACATTGCTTAAAATCTATAGATGCAAACTTTATTGCTGATTAATTTGATATATAGTTATCCATACTTCTTAATGGTAATAACCTGTAAAAAGTGATGGCTGTATCTAAATTCTTAAGAGTCCCATAAAACATCTCAGGCGGAAAAGAGTTAAAAAATGAACTTCAAAAATATCGTGTGGTTCATTAAAGCGATTATTATTATTATTATTATTATTATTATTATTATTATTATTAGGGGAGCAGGGATGGCGCAGTGGTGAGAGCACTCGCCTTCCACCAATGTGGCCCGGGTTCGATTCCCGGACTCGACGTCATATGTGGTCCACAAAAACCAACATTTCCAAATTCCAATTTCATCTGCTTGTAAAGCGCATTTGATCATATACACATGGAAAATGCGCTATATAAGTTCTAAATTATTATTATTATTATTATTATTATTATTATTATTATTATTATTATTATTATTATTATTATTATTATTATTATTATTATTATTAAATTTTCATCACTACGCTCCATCTTGCTTTTAAATGCTTGGTCATTATGACCGGGAAGTTTCCGAAATGAAAAGTTAGTGAGCCAACACAAAATGGTCATCGACAAATTTAGCAGTTGTCAAGGGAATTTAGCAACCCTATGGCGAACGCAATTCATTTCAATTCAGTTCTATTCAAAGTTGTAATATCGCCTGTGATGTTACACTGCGAAAACACAAAACGTGGCAACTCGTCTTGATAAAAACTTATCGATATGCCCATGCCCAGTAGGAAACACATGCGACAGGGGAAATCATAATACAATATAGGTAATGGCCCTGTTGAGGCAGGAAAAACAACTGCCTTTGTCTATGGCCACAAGGCTGATAACGGTATTGGTTGTGTTGGCCAATAAAAGATTCGCAATTGGGAAATCATAGCCCCTTGAGGTTTTCAGAGAGGTCGTAATTGCTGTTTTTGGTAGTTAGAAACGTCAGCTAGCACTTTCGGAAAGAAAATAGTTCCCTAAAAGTTCGTGGAAAATTCATTTCAGATATCATTTTCTCAAAGGAAAATTTTGTTCCTTAGGTGAAATTTTAATTGCCGGCAATTAAAATTTCAGCTAAGGAATCCAAACAAATCAAATTATTTCAGCCAACGAAAGCATCACTTTAAACAGACCTCAAACACCAAGCTGGTTAACAGCTTTTGGTACATTTGGCTCGTTGAGTACCCGTGGATAAACATATCATTTATTTAGTTCGCAGTGCTGACTTGAAGAGTGATGCCTCGATGTGCTCACGTCCACGCTTCCTGTGAAGGTCCACGGATCAGCGAAAGTTTATGATCACGCTTACCTTGATTTTATCTCGTTACACTTTGCACTTAAAGATGGAGTGCAGTTCTCAGGGACGTGCGCTTACGCACTGAGCTTCAGAAGAACGAGAGATTAAGATTAGGTTTACACTAGAGGATATTTTTTCGGATTCATAAATGTTTACGGATTCATCAATTTTTGGGTTACCGGATTCGTTGGCGTTTACACTGAATGGGTATCCGGACTCCTAATCGTTTACACACGTAGATAACTCCGAGAACATTCCTGATTGAATGGTTACAAAACAGGCGAAAAAATATCCGGATTCGTCCTTTCAAATCGTTTACACGACTAACCTCTCCGAATTCAAAAGTTTTCGGATTCAAAGTTCCCACTTTAGATTCCGGATTCAAAATCTCCGGAGACATCACCAAACCGGAAACATTTTACTTCGGATTCGTCCATTTATATGAAAACGGCAAAACAAATCCGGTACTAAAACGTATCGGATTCGTCACGAATCCGGAACAATTTCATCTAGTGTAAACCTCGTCTTAGTGGAAAATAAATTTACAAGCGTTATTTTGTCCCTTCAGTTTGCAACCATGTATTATGCAAAAAATTCATGTGCAGAAATCGAGAAGGTTTTACGCAAAAATACGAGAGTCAGAGACCGGCTGTGCATTTTGGCTCAAATTTCGCCGAGATGTTTGTCTTTTGTTGAAAAACCTTTCGTTACCCCAAATATCCTTCGGCCGGTGAGTGGGTTATCCACAAGCATTCCAATCTATTTGTTTGTGCAACCGTTTATAATTTTATAGCAAGTGGATAATATTTACCGCTAGTTTCACGTCATAGCGACGTATCGTTAAATACATGTATAAAGGCAATGCTAAATAAAAAATAAATCACCTTGCCTGTGATGTACTATCGTCCTTTTGCTTCAGAAGTTATATTTTAAGAGATTTTGAAGGGTTTTGAGTTCGCCGTTGACTGTGGAAATTAACTTCATATCAAACTTTGCCTATTGTTATAGGTGACTTTTTCGAAGACAATAGGGCTTTTGTTTAGGGACTGTTCTATTGTCGGCCCGGAAGTGGCGTTCGACCTAAAACGGAGACGATCGGCAAATTGTCGGCGTTGACATTTTCTCACCTTATGGTGGTCTAGCGGGGGAAAATGTTAAGTGGGATACCAAACAAAGGGCGGTGGGTTAGTCGCTGCGTTGACTCACGCTCACGCCGTAAAGATTTCGCTGCCATTGTAGGCAAGGCAATTTTTGAATAGTTAATCACCGTGAGGACGCCAAGAAACATAAAACAACTCATTCAAACACAATTCGTGCTCTCGACTGATGAGGCTTTGTTCCTCCATAATGACATACGTGCATAATTCATACTTACTTACTTACTTACTTCAGTAGTCTTACGACCATGCAGGATGCTAAAAGAATGTCAATTAAAATTACATTTAACAGGATGTCGTACAACACACTTACAAATTTACAACTAGCTCCAACTTGAAATTTAAGGGACTATATCATCCAACACGCATGCGCGAGTTGGTCAGAAAACTTTTGAAAACGTTAGCCCAACTTCAAATGCTGTGGAAGGTTCCAAGTAGCCGATGTTATCTGTTGAATCGCGTTAATCTTGAGAAAATTGAGGATGTTTTTGCTCACAATCAGTCTTAAGGAAATACAGACGGCTTTTGTAGCAATATCTTTTTGAGATCTGGCTTTGGAAGAATTATTTTCGTGGAATTGTGATGTCTACTGAGCGGCGGTCGTCGTGCTGGCAGCGGACGAAAGAGAATTTACGACAGCAACGCCATCAGACGCAAACTTTGGGAAAGTGGAAATCAGAGGATTTGTCTGGATTGTTTAATTCAGTTATTCTTCTTGGGTATCAGCGAAATTAAAGTGAGGTTATTCCACCGATTCCAAGTTCGCGGGACATCTTCGATGCTTTGCATTTGATAAGACATTCAAGCTTTGCGGTTTGTTTTGACATGACTTTAATTTCTTCGTGCCACAAGTACATAAATTGGTGCGATGCACTTTGCAGTTTTACAGGGGAAACCATTGGTTTTTTAGGTAGTTTTTCGAGAACAAGTATTCTTGCAGATGCAAGGATCGGTCTAAAAACCAAAGGGAAACAAAGTAAGTCACTGTCTATATCGCACCTTTCTTTGTTTCAGTGCCGATTTTAATGTTGTTAGGATTGCGTTCTCTGACCCGCTCATTTTGTTCCAAAAGCGGTACAGACAAGATATCAGATGAATATTCTTCTTCGTATGGCCTGGAACACCGTTTGTAGATATTAGTTTTAGATTTCGCTAATTTGAACTTTCGAAGCATTTTACACTGAAGTATTCCCAAAGAAATACGAACATTTCAGCTATCGATTGATTGATGGTTTCGGCGGGTTTTTTTGGTCAATAAATTGGAGAGTAGTGAGAAGTTTCATCGAGGTGAGTTATACTTTAGCCGCTAATATTTACGCTTTTCACTGCACATCAAAGATAGCGCATCTAAACAAATACATGTAGCTCATTTCATAGGAAATATCCCGAGGGGCTGGATAATTTTTCGCGAACTTTTAGATTAAAGATGAAAGTAATTAGGGAACCTGTTATTACTAGCTAATATTTAGCTGTTCTTGAATTTCAGACGTAAAAATATTAGCCACGATTAACCTTGCTGTGCCAGTTTCCGGCCAGTAGAAGATACATTGCTCAAAACCTATTTTTGAAAATTTCAAATAACTGAATGTTAAAATTTATTGCTCGAAAACTTCACGGCCTATTAGTGTGCACCAAAATAAAGTAGTTGTTGCGGGTCACGGTCATTGTGGTCATAAAATGGTGAACACCTTGATGATTTGTGATGTAGTCACGAACACCGATTACCCCTACTCCTCCCTTTTTAAGTAATCGCTTTGCTTTAAATACCCAAAGAACGGTCGCTAAGTCGCTTTGTATTTACAAAACGAAAAACAAATATGAGCCATAGGCTGACACTTCGGTTTTCTTCATGCGGTATCAAAAAAATTTTTGTTTAAATGGACAGCCGGAAACTGGACTAGTTGGCCGGAAACTGGGCAACTTAATACTTTGGCGAAAAGAAGCATTATTTTAAAAGATACCTGGAGAAGGCCGCCAAGCTTTGTGCATTGTAAAGGTAAGTAAATGTATCATCTTTAAATGAAAACTGAGAAATTTTCCATGTACTGAAAAGAAGTTGTGGTGCTTGCAATCTAAAGTGGCCGGAAACTGGGCAACATACTGTATAGCAGTGATGAATTTTTAATGCACACACCAAGACAGAGCTGCAAGTTCGTCTAATAAGGCGGTATCTAGGTTGTGTATCCAAGGAAATGCACTGGATGCGGTTTCCTCAATGCTTTGGTCTGTCAAATCATAACAACTGAGTTCGCCAGTCATTAGTCAAGTTAAAACGCCCGGCGGACTTTCGTATTTGGTCTCTAGTCTTTATTTTTGCGATCGCCGAGTCACCGACTCACTTCAACGATGGGAACATTTAGGACGGTCGGCGAAACGACGGCATTTTTTTGACTTAAAAACTTGGATTTGAGTTTATCTTACTAAATAGTAGTTCATTTGCGCCGCGTCCTTTATTGATGTAACTAACTCTTCCCGTAATTTCATATCTTACTTATAACTTTTAAAGTTCTTATGCCGAGGTAAGATATTTATACCACCTTAAATGTGCAATCGGCCTCAGTCCAGTCGATCGGAATGCACGCAGAAGCGTAGCACCGTACACAAAAAGCGAAAATGCATGCGAAAATATGGGTCACCTTAGCACTTGACCCAGCATAATTAGGGGACTTAAGATTTGAGTACGGGTACGAGACCGAGTACGACTTTCAGTCACTCACCTTCACAGATCGCTTACTCTGCCCTATTGCTTAATAAAAGAAAGACATTTTAGAAACAGGATTTATGTACGAAGTGATTATGTAAAGCACGCGAACTAGGTTTAAACATTCGTACTCGTAGTTATTTGGCACGTTCACGTTTAAACGAGTCTTGTACTCATCCGTGTAATGTGGATAAATAAAATACCATACCATACCAAATCTAAAGGTACCTAATATCACATTAGGGCCATTTATACGGGAGAAAATAAGACGCGTCTTATGTAAGACGCGACTTAAATAAGACGCGAACTGATCGTATAAATGGTACAAAATAAGCGTTCGCGTCTTACATAAGACGCGTCTTATCTTAGAACAGGGTTTTCAGCTGTTCTTATTTTGTCCGCGTCTTAATTAAGACGTGAACTTCCTCGTATAAATGGTTTCGCGTCCTAAATAAGACGTGAGCTGCAAGTGCGCTTGCATAAAAACAACAGAAACATGAGCTTGTCTTATGATTAGATAGCGTAATTGGATGCAAAGTTTGCAAAAGATGGCCGGGAGAGCCAAAAGTGAATTCAGCACCTTCCTTCTTTAACCTGCCATCAGTCGCACCAATCCGTATATCGCTTTCTTCCGACTCTTCTCGGATTTCTGTTGATTTCTTTGTATGCTATGGCGTGGTCTTCATAAGAAAAAAAATCTCTGAGAAATAACAGGACAGCACGCTTTTGTTTCTTGCTACAGCGTTCCATCTTGGCGGGTAAGCGAGGCTGTATCAAAAATAAGACGCGTACCATTTATACGAGATCTTCGCGTCTTATGTAGGACGCGAAGGTATAAACGGTACAGTTCGCGTCCTATTTAAGTCGCGTCTTAGATAAGACACGTCTTATTTCCTCCCGTATAAATGGCCCTAATGATGTACAGTTGGTCAGGGCGGTCGATAAAAACATCAATCTCAGAATACCACTTGATGTCAGCCGCTACAAGACCTGAAGGAAATACCCTTAGTTCTCTCGTCGAAGAAACGAAACCGAAATACAGTATTGCGAAATATTGTCCTCGAAGGGAAGGTTGCCAGCAAATGCATATCAACTTATGAGCTATGTAAATATTGCCCTTTGTTTTGAACGAGTGCTTATATATTGATCACCGATCATACATCAACTTACTGTACTTACCTTCGGAGTCAATATATACTACAGGCTGATATTAACTCGCGTTCGCGCGACGACTACAGACTACAGACAACTATTCAAACAGCTGGCGGAAAGGAAACTGGGCCCGGTTGTTCGAAAGCCGATTAACTTAATCAAGGATTACCGTAACCTTTGGTTGCAGTTTTTAACTTTTGGATAACAGTTTCTTTTGCTGCTTTTTGCTTTTAAGAATTGACGTCCTCTAATATAACATTTTTGCAGAATATCAGCGTTGAACAACATTCGTGGATAGAGAAATAAACTCCTTGGTTAATTTTTAATCTCGGATTAGGGTTAATCGGCTTTTGAACAACCCGGCCCTGGTGAATAAAGACACAACTCGCAAAATGCGCGCGAGAAATCGCGTGGAGTGGAATATTTACAACACGCGTGTCTGTTCTCTCTTGTTTCTCATTGGTCTCCTTCGCAGACCTTTTTTGGTATGTCACATCAAAAACCAACTGGGCCGCATGAAGTGGATTTCGTATAAGAGGGAATGGGAGGGACTTATGTCCCAAAGGGGGTTAAGGCTTATTAGAGAGGAGGGCTTATTACAAAAACCCACTTCCAAACGGGGGGCTTATTAGAGAGGGGGGGGGGGGGGAATGATAGAGAGGGGGCGGGGGCGGCGACTTGATAGAGCTTTTATGGTAATGATTCAAACCGTTTTAAATTTTCAGTACCAGGCTTCAGTTTGAAAGCACACTTAATTGTCAGTAAGAAATTTAAAAAAATAAATAAAATGGGGCATCGAGGATTCTACAATCTCGAGTGGGTCTGTTTGAGAGTGGTCTCTTTTCTTGAACATGTACAAGACCAGGAAGACTTGTAATTAAAAGGGGGATAGAAGTAACCTGACAAACAGCAAAAGAACAACTTTTTGAAACTTTGGCCCCAGGAGTAAAGTTTATGTTTGGTTTGCATACCAAAGGTTATAACTAAATAAGACCAAAATCAAACGAGTGGATCAAAATTTCCTCCCCCCCCCCCCCAACACACACACACACACACACATCCCTCGAGAAGTTTGATCATTATGATTGGTCTTTCAACTTTAATTCCTTGATATCAGATAAAACGGTGATCAGCATGTAATTTCTCCTTGCATTGTCACCAATTGATTAAGCATAAAATCCATGAGAATCAACAAAACTGATCACCCAAAGAGGGAATTCCCGCTGATGATTGAACAGATTCTCCCAATGTATACCATAAGACACATGTGGAGTTCAGTGTGGAGAATATTCATATTCATCCCAGGGCTTAAAGGGTTAAGATACTGGTCACTGTTAGGGCTTATCCCTCTGAGCCCTAAGATTGACCAGTGCTTAACTTCTCCCTACATCATCACTTCCGGATCAAACACACAGGTCATGAGAACCAAGAAAATGATCAACAAAGATCACACTTGTTGATATGAAGCTTATTCTCTCAATTAGTACCTGAAAGAAATATAAGGGTGACAGTGAAGAGAAGATCGATTTTGATATCAGAACATAAGGGGTTAAAGCTTTAAGGTGACCCTATCAACTTAACCAGGGCCAGCAACCGGCTTCTCTCAGTCTGAAAATAAGTAAAACATAACAGCTGTAGGAAGAAGTGCTCGATTTTTGACCGGCTACTTTCTCTGGGAGACCATCTTCTGGAAACCTTTATGGCAACCCTGTTAGAAGTATTAGACTGTAGTTGTTCTGTCTGCATTTCAACGAAAAGCACTGAGTACCAATAAAAAATTCTTTTAATATTTTTATAAACTGCCACCTAATGTGCATATCGCAAAGCAAGGCAGACACCTCTTGCTACTGGCTGCACAAGGAGACTTGCTTTTTGTACTGGTTTGGTATGTGTATGACAGGCCAATACGTTCCCCATATTGACCACTATTGGAATGGTATAAACAGACCAGATAAGACCCACATTGGTCGATGTTGTAATGCTTTGCCTGGTCTTAAATGGGACTTGGTGCTGACAGCCCAGAGGTTTTCTAGTCTTCTAAAACTCATCATGGATTGGTTTGCTCTTCTTGTTTTTCTAGTTGAAGAAAAGAGAAAAGAATACCTAAGTAGAGAATAGCGGTATACGAATGCCACAGATTGTACGTCCTCTACATGTGCATGCTACTTACCGTGAGCACGAAATTTTTGTGGGACTTTTATTTTGCGGATTGGCGATTTTTTGAGGTTTGCGAGAACAAATTTTTGCGGCTCGAATTCAGTGAAATTTCCGATGGGAACTAATTTTTGCGGTTTTCATTTCAAACAGCAAGACATCAACAAGAAAGGAAATGTAATATTTTCAACTTTTATCACATTTTTAGGTAAAACAACAATCTATACTTCTCCGACATTTCAGTCAATGACAACGGTCGATACAACAACAACTGGAAAAGTATTGTCTTAACCTTTTATCGTTTCATTTTCTTTGTAGCAAGCTCCGATTGCTTTTTCTCAATGCAAATATCAAAATAAACGTTCTTTTTTTATCCCAATGTATGATATATAGTAACACAAGTGGATTAAAAACCATTTTTCATGATATTCACGGGAGTAAATTTTGGCGGATTTAATTTTGCTGGTGTTTTATTTTCTGCTGGAACTTATTTTTGCGGATCAAGGACCTTCCGCAAAATCCGCAAAAATTAAACCCCTCAAAATAAAAGTGCTACATGGTAACAATTAGGGCACGATCCATTTGGTCAAAAATTCCGGAATTTTCGTTTCAGAGGTAAATGGAACGGTAATTTCCGGAAAGTTCATCTCAAAAATTTTGGTCAACCTCTCGAGGTTGTCCATTTTCCTGAAATATAGGAATTACCGGAAATATTCTGTTCCATTTGGCATTTCATTTCGGTGAGACGCTCGTTTCCCTCAGTTTCCTTTGCTGTCAGATGTCGAAGGCAAGATGGCGGAATCTGCGTTTGCCAATGGGACGAGACCGGTTTACTGAAGTGGAAAAAACCGTTCCATTTGACACCTGAGTATTTCGGAAATTCAAACCGAAATTTTTGCCCAAATGGATCGCGCCCTTAGATTATGAGTTTGTGATTTCTATCACTTGATAGCTGATGACGGCGCAGCCCGAATCAGCTATCACGCATAGAAAACGAGAGCGACTAATCTAATTGTTTTAGTATAAATCTACTATTTGTTCAAAACTTAAAACAAGTAAATTATTTAAATCCTCCAAGCAGGCACTTCGAAAACGCGAAGAAGTGGTCACCAATTTGTTAACAATTAGATTATGAGCTCGAGATTTCTATCGCGTGATAGCTGATGAGAGCGCAGCCCGAATCAGCTATCACGCATAGAAATCGAGAGCGAATAATCTAACTGTTTTAGTATAAATCTAGTAGTCGTTCAAAAATAAACAAGTAAATTTTCTAAATCCTCCTCGCAGACACTTCAAAAACGCGAACAGGCGGCCGCCATTTTGTTGACAACCGCTACTCACTATCTATCACAGAATAGATAGCGAGTAGTGTAGCCAATCAGAGAACGGCATTCGTGATAGAACGCTAGTAGATTTATATTAAAACAGAGTGGATAGGGAGTAGCGTAGCCAATAAGAGAACGGTATTCGTGATAGAACGCTAGTAGATTTATATTAAAACAGAGTGGATAGGGACTAGTGTAGCCAATAAGAGAACGGTGTTCGTGATAGAACACAATTACATAGATTTATATGAAATAATACCTACCCTGTAATAGATAAAGAAATTGAAGTGACTAGAACATGGAATTTAGGAGAATTTGAAAGCAGCTGTAGCTAGATCTAGGTTTTCACAAATGCTGCCATTATAGGAAAGCCACAATCTTTTTGTGCATACAAACAACCAGTAATAAAAGTATTACACATTCCTTTTACAACATCTTTGACTTAAAATTACTATAATTATAATTTTAACAAATTGAATGTGGTTTAGCATTGTCTGTACTCGTATCGACGGTGATATTCGTCATCACAGCGGTCAAAATTTGGACTAGCACCGAGTGAGTCCACAACAAATTTTAACCACTATGTTATCAATAAGAGTACCGGGGGGTTTCATTAGAAGCCAGGAACCAGCGAAAAGTGCCGCCTACTTGGTCAGACTTTACCTCATACCGCCGCCTACTTTAGTTAGCTCAGATTGCGATTTCAAAATTTATTGAAACCCCTGAGTACAGACAACGCCAAACCAAAATTCTATTATTTTTTAGTATAAATCTACCAGCATTCTATCACGAATGCCGTTCTCTGATTGGCTACGCTACTCGTTATCTGTTCTGTGATAGATAGTGAGTAGCGATTGTCAACACAATGGCGGCCGCTTCTTCGCGTTTTCGAAGTGTCTGCGAGGAGGATTTAGATAATTTACTTGTTTGGTTTAGAACTACAAGAAGATTTATACTAAAACAATTAGATTATTCGCTCTCGATTTCTATGCGTGATAGCTGATTCGGGCTGCGCCCTCATCAGCTATCACGCGATAGAAATCTCGAGCTCATAATCTAATTGTTACGTATAATTTTTACCACAACATCAACATCAAAGAGGACGTTTTAAATGAGATTATTTGGAATAATCAGAACCTCTTGATTAACAAACAATCAATATATAATAAGAAAATAAGAGAAGCAGGCTTTCTTAAACTAGGAGATATTCTCTCAAACGACTTTAAGTTAAAAAGCTGGAATGCTCTTAGAGAGAAAAATCTTTCCTTGTCAGATTACCTTCTCTTACAAGGCATTTTTTGTGCCATTCCGTCTATCTGGAAACTTCTTGTTAAAGATGGAGAGAATAATACTAACCAGTTTGACAAAACTGCCTCAGATGCTGATGTTCAAGATATAACTAGTATGACTTCTAAGTCAATCTATTTCATCCTGGTCAAACGAATTCAGATTCCTCCTACTGCCCAATCTAAGTTTAATTCCTTATATAATGTCTCTGGCATTTTAGACTGGAAAAATATTTATCAACTACCGGGTCGTGTCGCTCTTGACACCAGAACGCGAGCCTTTCAATACAAAATCCTTAACTGTCTTCTCTACACTAATAGAACTTTGTATAAAATGAAATTAGTTCCTTCTCCGCTGCGTAATGTGGAGATCACGAAGAAACTCTTGAGCATCTTCTAATTAGCTGTGCCTACACTAAAGATTTTTGGCTTTCTGTTATTACCTGGTTAAACACTTATGATAGGAAAATTGATAAGCTTGACGAGATAACCATCCTTTTTGGTATTTCCGTTAACAACCCAGAAAATTGTTTAAATCACATAATCATTCTTGGGAAATATACCATTTATCTATGTCGCTGTAAAAATATCAAGCCGTCTTTATCTTTACTGAAGGCCAAAACAATGGAAACTCGAAAACTAGAATTTTCAATCGCAAAAAAGAATAAGAAAGAATCTACAAAAAGTGGCAAAAAATGTTGTAACTTAATTTTTATATATACGAATGTTGTATCTGGGGGCATGAGTATGAGGGTCTACATTATCAACCATACCTTCAATTCAGATCTCGCCGACTGTGAATGTAACGTAACGTAACGTAACGTAACGTAACGCAAACTTGTAATCAGCGTTAGTCCTAAGGGTCAGTGGTTATTGTAAGTGTTAGTGTAATTTCTCATGTAATATACATGAAAAAATTTCTCGATTCTGATTGGCTAAGAGAAATGCAGTTTTTAGGAAACACGGTGCAGAAAAAGGTAATTCAGTGCAAAAAAAGAGGTAAACAACAGACTATTCTGATTGGTTAATTAACAAAGGAACTGAAATTGAGCCAATCAAACGCAACCTTTGAATGGCGCTAAGTCTAAAGAACTGCAAGCGACTCTGCGAGCGAAAACAATGGCTGGCTTTTTGAGCAGGTTTTCTTTCTTCGTGACCGCAATAACAGCAGAGAAGCTGCAAAACAGCTCTAAAAAGGAGAAACGGCTGCGAAAAGCACTGTATTTTAGCTGTCTGTTTGGAAACAGTGGTGTCAAGAGAAGGGAATTACCGACGTAATTGGAATTACGAGTCCGTTGAATTTAGCACTACACTGGAGCGACGCCGAGATTAATAAACAAACAAGGACAAACAAGGCGAAGATAACGAACTAGAAAGCCTGAAGGTAATGATTACAGCGCTTGATAGACACTTAGCAAACAAAGTAGCCTTATAGCTATAGCCTGTAATTGTTTAGCCAGTTTTTACAGCTAAAAACGCTTTAAAAACATTGAGAATACTGTTGTTTTGATTCACCTTAGCTTCGTTGCGTTGCTTCTACAAAGTTAAGAAGCTATCTCGCATTTTTTTCATGTATATTATTAATAAGTAATCACATGATTTTTCTCGTGCAATTTGGAATAAATTAGCACGAGTAAATTTTTTCAAAGACCACAAATTGCACGAGCCCGAATTTTGTGAGTCTTTGAAAAAATTTACTCGTGCTTATTTATTCCAAATTGCACTCGAAATCATGTGATTACCTATACTTATTGTTAGTATCATTCTTGTATTTATCTGTCTTTTAAGCAATAAAAAATTGAAAAAAGAATCAAAGAAAATGACTCTGAGCTCCTAATAGTTACCCCCTCGGAGGTATGTAATGCTCTTTTGGAGCTGAATCCGAGGAAGGCCGGGGGACCAGATGGTATTAACAACTGGCTTCTTCGAGACTATGCTGACTTCTTAACTTCTCCGGTCTGCGACATTCTGAATGCATCATTCGATGAGCAGGAACTTCCAAGGTCCTGGAAGGATGCCGATGTCACACCTCTGATGAAAGTTAAGCCAGTGACTACCATCGCCAAGCATATTCGACCTATCTCCCTAACACCGGCTCTGTCCAAGTTAGCAGAGGACTTTGTGGTTAGTAAATATATTGGTCCTGCAGTCTTGGAGTCGATTCATCCTAACCAATTTGGAGCTATCCCAAATTCCTCAACCCTACATGCCCTCATTTCAATGATACATACGTGGGCGCAAGCAACGGATGGTACTAGCTCAGCGGTGCGCGTGGTGTGCTTGGATTACAGAAAGGCTTTCGACCTGGTGGATCATGGTATTCTAGCTGCCAAAATTCTGGGTTTGCGCATTCCTCGCGGAATTGCCCGTTGGGTTTGCGACTTCCTCATGGATAGGCGCCAGCGAGTGAAGTTAACTAGCGATTGCTTCTCCGAATGGGGCACCGTTCCATCAGGCGTGCCCCAGGGCACAAAACTTGGCCCTTGGCTTTTCATTTTGATGATCAACGATCTCCACTCTTCTGGGTATAACGTATGGAAATACGTGGATGACACTACGCTCGCTGAGGTGGTTCCAAGTGGAGGTCAAAGTGGGATGCAGGTAGCTGTTAACGCTGTTGAGCAGTGGTCTACAACCAACAAGCTCCAGCTGAATGCGGATAAGTGCAAGTAACTCGTTATTGACTTTAAGAAGGTTAAACATCATTTTGACGCAGTTACTGTGAACTCTCAAGAACTCGAACGCGTAGATAGTGTTAAATTGCTAGGAGTTATTATAACCAACACACTCCAATGGAATTGTCACGTCTTGGATATAATCCAAAAGGCCAACAAGAGAATTTACTTTCTTATATTACTTAAGCGTGCAAATGTTCCAGCACACGATATTATTTGCTTCTATCTCACTTGTATAAGGCCTGTCCTAGAATATTGTTCCCCCCTGTATCATCACGCATTGCCTGACTATTTAAGTAAAGATATTGAACGCATTCAAAAACGTGCACTATCAATCATTTCGCCAGGCCTTTCCTACAACGACAGCATGTCAATGTTCAAGATGGCATCTTTAGAGGACAGGCATAGATCAATGTAAAAAATTGT
>JAEMWC010000232.1:412500-420000 GCA_016490735.1 Pachyseris speciosa | reverse complement strand
AATGAAGTTTTGTACTTATTTTGCGATTAGAAAGCTAGGATCCGGAGGATTAGCTTATGACTTTTCCCCAAAACTCAAGAAACAGAAACAAAAGGATCTAAATGCATGATGGATTTCTTTTGTTTGAAATGATGATGAAGCTTTATTTAATCTCAGCTAATAAGTAAGTAAGCTAATAAGTTGGTCCAGTTGTAGGCAAAAGTCATATATGTATGCTAATTTGCTGAATCCAGGCCTTTAAATCACAAAATAAGTGCAGAACTTCATTTCTGACACCATAACCAGTCTGTATGTCAAAGTAGAGTGAATTTAGAGAGATTTGGATTTTAAGGCAAAAAAGCTACATACACCCCTTTTGCGGAACACCCTTCAATTATTAGTTCAGTAAGGTGAAACAAATGAATGCAAATAGGATTGGACAAAATCTTCAACCAGTTATTAAATCAACTCAAGCAACTGAAAATATACTGGAAAACAAATCAGGTTTAACCAGGTTTTGAATCCTGAAATTCAAGACAACAGGATTCCACAATGCTCTATTCAATTTTGTTCGTCAAGCCAACTGGCAAGCAGGTCAGTGTAAGGTGACAAATATTAAGCTCAGTTACAAAGTCAGAACCCATGAGAATCTAATAATAACAGGTTCATCATCAACATCATCATTATCATGGTTGAGGAGATGAACTTAGGACTACCGTGAAACAACACCAGCTAGTGGTCCAGCAAGTCCAGCAACCAATCGACCACACAGCCCCCACACCCATCCAGACACCCATTAGAATGCTCTAATTACTTGATGCTTATCACAGTACCTTGGCCAGTTTGTTCCAGTCAGGAGCCAGTTCGTTACAGGGCCCACACCAAGGAGCATAAAAATCAACTAACCAAGTTTCACCTGGCTTTCTCTCTGCCACCAAAGATTGGAAGGTTTCAGGTGTCAACTGCACCACTGCAGGCTTCAGTGTGTTCTGGAGCACAAGAATACAAATTAACAATTATTGGTTTCTGCGTCAGCGTGCGTTCATCAAGATATGAAGCATGCATGGAGAGTACAAAAGATGCGTAAGAGTTGCTCTCGGCTACACCTCAAGCAACTCTAGCTTCTTGAGTGCTCTCCAAACTTCCCATTGAAGTGTTTCATATCTTGATGAAAGCATAGCTGACGCATGAACCAATTGTTTTACACGTACAACATTTTCAACGCGATACCAGTAGTTTAAATATTGTGCAAAGAGAAATTCCCTCTGCTACATCATCAGTGTGCACAATAGGAATATGAAGCACTCTCGCACAATTGAATTTGACTACGCAAATTTATCAGCTATGCTATGACACAACTTCTAGATCAGTTGGTTCCTGATTATTAGGTGTGCAAGAAGAATTTAGCAGATTGAACCAAAAATCCAGAGAGTATTATGTTTATTCTAAGTTAAATTTAAGTTAAATTTTAAGTTAAATTTAAATTCAGCTGTGTTAGTAAATAAAATGAACTCAACCTCATGGAGGGTTTGGGGGTTAATGCATGCACAATGGCCTGTGTAAATTGTATCGATAGTATTGTCTACCAGAAGTTGTGTTGGTTGTGTTGTTACATTGGCAACGAGGATTCGATTCGTTTGTGAGGTAGTGGATGTTTTGGAAGTCCTTTGTGCGGAAAGTCTTAGTATTTTGTCAGGAAGATGACGGACAGTGGAACCAGTTCGAGTACAAATTCAAGTTCACAAGCTTCGCCAACCGCGGCATTTGTTCCTCTTCTTGATGTGGCCAGCCTTCCTCCCTTCAATCCAAAGGAAGATCCGAACACCCTTGCAGTTCACTGGAAGTTGTGGAAATGCTCGTTCAATCTGTATTTGCTGTTGCATACTGGAGGGTTGAATTTACAGGTCGGAGCTTTATTACACGTTATTGACCAGTATGGATATCAAGCCGTTCGCTGAGAGTATGGAGTTGTTGCATAACTTTTTTGCACCACAGTTGAACGTTCCATTCGAAAGGCATCAGTTTTGGCAAATGAAGCAAGTGTCAGGAGAGTCAGTGGATCAGTTTGTTTGTCAGGTGAGGCAGAAAGCGATCTCCTGCGAGTTTGAAAATGTTGATGAGGCAATAAGGGATCAGCTTATTGAGAGATGCAGGGATCCCAGACTTTGCCATAAGTTCCTTGAGAAAGCAAATGCTACTCTGAAGGATTTACAAGATTTGGCTCGTTTGCAGGAAGCAGTGAACATGCAGGTCAAGGCTATGGATCAGTCATCCGGTCAGGTGAATGCTGTTTCTGGCAAACCTCACAGCAAAGGAAAAGGAAAAGGGACAGCACAGGGTAGAAACAGAGGACATAAGCCTGGTAAATCGTCTGGTGGTTCTCAGGAGACAAAAGTGAGAGGCTGTTTTCGCTGTAATTACACTGACCATATGGCACGTGACCCAAACTGTCCTGCCCGTAGCAAGAAATGTAATGCATGCGGCGAGATTGGACATTTTGCAGTCTGTTGCAAAACAAAGGAACACAAACCTCTTACAAGAGATGACGAGGGAAGGAATAATACATGGGGTAGAGCCTATCAACTATCAGAGGATTCAGCCACTGGCCAACAAGATTATTATGCATTTACAGTTGGAGTCGGTCAGCCTACAAGTGGCAGTGAAGTTGATTTGAAGGTTGGAGGAGTGATGTTACCAGTGGTAATTATGTATTAGATAGTTACTGAGGCCGGCAGCAATATGTGATATATTGCAGTCAGCTTCGGGCTACGCCCTCAGCTGACTGCAATATATCACATATTGCTGTCGGCCGAAGTAACTATCTAATATATTTACTATTCAACACCCAGTGCCATTGTTCTCTCTCTGCACTAAATCACTGATTGCAGGTGCCCCTTCCGCTTTGTTCCTGAACGAGCAAAAGAACATAGTTAGCACTTGTTGATTAGCTCAATTGGGAATTGGTGACTGAGATGCCTTGCAACCCAATAAAAGCAGTAGCGTTTGAACATTTGATTGCGTTTTGTGTATGTTTTGTTGTTTTCAACATTTTTCAACAAGCAGGTCTCTGCGGCCTGTTTTGCACTTATCAAAGTTTTTTCTGTAGATGCCTTTGTTTTAATAGTTGATTTGTGTTGTTTGTTTTTGAGCATGTGATGTTTTCCAACTAGCGGGTTTGCTGAACAATTGCCACTAATGATAATTTCAATAGATCTCTTTGTTCTTCTTTGTTTTCCGGCAAACCATACGGAAACAATAGCCAATTAGATATACCGTGGTATTTGCACATGCAGAGTAACTTTTTCCTTCAGTTGTGACCAGACATGAAATAAGTGTACGACGATGGCTTCACATCAGACGAGGATGAAGAGGCGATTTTTAGAACACAACAAAACCGAACTCGAAATACTGGCGAAGATTCACCTAAAGCTGGTGGTTTGGAGAACGAGGGTAAGTTTCATTAGCCCATTTAATTTTCCTGCTTTTAATACATGATTTAATTGAATTGCGCCATGGCATTTTTATCAGTAATGTGTGGTGTTTAATTTTACTTCAGGTGAGCACTTTGTGAGAAGCCTATTAGGACAACCGAGTTGGGAGAATTTGTAAGAAGTTGGGCCGCTGAAAACAGTTAGAGGAAATGGCGCTGGATCCTTAAAGTATTTAAAGATTGGCATTTTTTGGCGTAAAACAAGGCCGTTTTAAAAGAGCCATATATACTAAGCATCATAAAACAAACAGGCTGCAATATTAAAAATATTGCAGCCTGTACACTGCAATATTTTTAATATTGCAGCCTGTTTTTAATATTGCAACCTGTTTGTTTTAGCAAGTTTACTATATATTACCCCTGAGAATTTCCCTGCTGACAAAAAGGACCACCCCCGTTTTCCTGACACACTTGTTTTAGCATCTTTACAGACTGCAATCAGTGATTTAGTGCAGAGACAGAACAATGGCACTGGGTGTTAAATAGTAAATATTGATTCTGGAGCATTGTGCAATGTGATTGACCAAGCAACCTGGGAAGTTTTGAAGAAGAAGAAGAGTGTCCAGTGTGAGTCCAAGAAATCAAGGAAAAAGTTGTTTGCTTATGGACAGAAAGATCCTATTGAGATGATTGGGACATTTGTGTCTAAGATTGGGTGCGAGATCAGTGGCAACAGTTGTGTGGATGAATTCACAGCGGATAAAGGTCCAGGAAGATCTCTACTTGGAAAGAACACTGCAGAGAAGTTGGGCGTGTTAAGGGTCAGTCCAGATGTGTGTTCAATAACTGCTGAAGGAAGTGATGCCAACATCCGTGAGAAGTATAGAGGTTTTTACAGGGGTTGGGAAGCTGAAGGATTTTCAGCCGAAATTACATATAAAAGACGATGTCACGCCTGTTGCACAACCCGTAAGGAGACTGCCATTTGGGTTAAGAGCCAAGGTTGAAGAGAAGTTGGATGAGCTGTTAGCCAAAGACATCATCGAGGAGGTGTCACACAACCCAACTGAGTGGGTGTCGCCATTGGTTGTTGTCCCGAAGACAGATGGTGACGTTCGGATTTGCGTGGACATGCGCAGGGCGAATTCAGCAATAGAGAGGGAAAGACATCCCATCCCTACACTTGAGGAAGTCTTGTACAACCTTAATGGCTCAACTGTCTTCTTAAAGCTCGATCTCAAGTGGGGCTTCCACCAGATGGAACTGGATGAAAGATCGCACAAGATCACAACGTTTGTTACACACCGTGGTTTGTACAGGTACAAACATTAATGTTTGGGGTAACATCGGCGCCTGAAAAGTACCAGAAAATTGTGGCGGATGTTTTGCATGGTTGCGACGGAGTGGCTAATTTGGCAGATGATTTGATTGTGCATGGTTGCGGCATAAAGGAACACGACAGGAATTTGCATACTGTACTGACCCAATTGAAAGAGAAAAGATTAACCTTGAATGGGGACAAATGCCAGTTTCGTTTTCCCAAGCTTACATTCTTCGGTCATGATCTGAGCAGGCAAGGTGTTGCGCCCAGTGAGGAGAAAGTAGCTGCCATCTTGAATGCAAGCCCTCCACAAGATGCTTCACAGGTCACATCATTTGTTCAGCTTGTACAGTATTCTTCAAAGTTTCTTCCAACTTTGTGCAAGAAGCCGAACCACTCAGGAGCCTCCTGAGGAAGAATGAGCCTTTCATCTGGGGTGAAGCACAGGAAAGGTCATTCCAGAAGTTGAAACAGCTACATGTAGTTGCACAGGCCACTAAACTTGCATATTTATTTATTTATTTATTTGCCATTTTCATATTTCAGAGGAGACTGTAACACGCGTTTTATTGCCGATGCAGATCCACAGGGTTTAGGTGCAGTGCTGACTCAACTTCAAGACGGCGAGTAGGGAGCAATCTCGTATGCGTCCAGAAACCTCACTGAAGTGGAGCGGAGATACAGCCAGACCGAGAAAGAGGCCCTTGCCCTAGTATGGGCTTGTGAGAGGTTCAACATTTATGTGTACGGGCGCAAATTTGAACTTGAAACTGATCACAAACCACTCGAGTGTATTTTTGGCAGGCTTTCAAAACCATCCGCACATATCAAATGTTGGGTTCTGAGGTTGCAGGGGTATGACTACAGAGTTGTTTATCGGCCTGGCAAAGCGAATATCACAGACGCTCTCTCAAGACTCAATCAATGTGAACCTAAAGACACAAGTGGGGAGGAATTTGACTTTGTCAAGGCAGTCGCTGACAAAAGCTTACCTGTTGCCCTGACAGCAAAACAAGTCGAATTGGTTTCTGATAGTGACCAAGAAATTGCTAGCTTGAGATAGTACATTTTAAGTGGGGACTGGTCTCAATGTAGGATGACAGCTTATGTGTGTGTCAAGGATGAATTGTGTGTGTTAGGCAAACTTGTTTTGCGCGGTACGAGAATTGTTGTTCCTAAGGCTTTACGGGGAGAAGTCTTGCATCTTGCCCACGAGGGACATCAGGGCATCGTAAAAATGAAGGCACATTTAAGGACAAAGGTTTGGTGGCCAAAGATTGACTCAGACACAGAGCAGGTGTGTAAGTCTTGTCATGGCTGCCAAGTCGTAGGTGAGTTCCAGGTTCCTGAGCCCATGAAGAGAATAAAGCCGCCTACTGGACCCTGGCAAGACATAGCCATAGACCTGATGGGTCCTCTTCCCACTGGAGAAAGTTTGCTCTTAGTCGTAGACTATTACAGTAGATTCTACGAGGTAGCGATAATGTGCTCAACAGCAGCTAAGACAGTGGTGGATGTACTGACACAGATATTCTCCAGATATGGATTTCCATTTACACTCAAGTCTGACAATGGTCCTCAGGTTTGAGAAATTTCTCTCTGATCACGGAATCGAACACTTGACTTCTCCATCGCTCTGGCCGCAGGCCAATGGACATGTCGAAAGACAGAACAGAACTCTGCTTAAGACTTTGAAAGTTGCTCACGTTGAGGGAAAAAACTTGCGTGGAGAACTGCAGAAGTTTCTGCTAGCATATATAGAACCACACTGCAAACAAGCACTGGTGTTACTCCTGCATTCCTTATGTTTGGCAGAGTTGAAAACCAAACTTCCAGAGTTGAGGTGCGCTGGTAACCTGTTGGACGAGGGGGTCAGAGATCGTGATTGGAATCACAAGTTCACCCGCAAGGAACATGCTGACAACAAGCGGGGTGCAGCCAAAAGCCCTGTAATGCCTGGAGATCTGGTTTTACTGAAGAACATGAAAACGTCTGGCAATTAAGCTAGAAGCAAATTTGAGAGTGAGCCATACACAGTGCAGACTAAGGAAGGCAGTGAGGTGACTGTTAGGTCAAAGGAGGGTGTGGAATACAGGCGGAACAGTTCATTTGTTAAGCAGTACAACCCACCAGGGGAATTCCCGGAAGCCACAGAGGCCGCTTCTCAAGAAGCACCCAATAATCTTCCACTGGAGGAGAGTATAGCAACATCAAGACCAAGGCAGACTGTCAGAATGCCGGAGAAGTACAAGGACTATGTACTTTATGAACTGAACTCTGTTGACACGTTGGACTTATGTTGAAGTCTGCTAGATTTGGTTTCATGTTATTAGATTTTATGAGACAGTCTTATTGAGATAACTCAATGCGAGCAGAACAGTTTTCATACAAATTTATTTTTCGCTGTTAAGTGCCTTATTGACTTTTTCTCATAGTCTGTTTGTTTCTAAAGAAAGGAAGGGATGTAATGTATCAATAGTATTGTCTACCGGAAGTTGTGTTGGAAGTTCTCGGATACTGTAAATGTGCAAAGGATCATGGATATTTGTGTGTGGGCCATGCTTTCCGGGTGTCATGGCGGCCGAATAAAGTGTAGTTTCTTTCATAGTTAAATCTGGTTTATTACACGGCTATCCGGGCGTCATTGTTACAGCCTGCCTACCTCAACAAACTCCACCAAATCAGCAGCCATGTGATGTCCATTAAACTGATGAGGAATGCTGTTATTGTACAGGATTGTAGTCGGATATGAGCGGATATTGTACTGGAA
>JAEMWC010000232.1:335000-407500 GCA_016490735.1 Pachyseris speciosa | reverse complement strand
TCCATTGCGGAGGGGCTGGGTTACCAGTCAGTTCCTGGCTGTCTAGGGGCATCTAACCTCCATTGCGACGAAAGTAGTTCATAAAGTACGCAATAAAATTGAGGAATAAGTTGGGCTAGTTTGTCCAAAAACTGTTATCAATCGATAGAAAACCGACTTGAAAATATTCTCAGGCCTGATATGTTTTCCAGAATTTTGGGAAATGCACGCCAGGTTTCTAGACCACCGCAAAATGGAAATATAGTGAACTCCATCAATATATACCCCCTGCAAGGTAGACACGTCTCTAAGGTGGACACCTCTGTCTGGCCCCAGCCGAATTGTCCTATACTGTATTCTCTGTAATAAAGCTCCCTCTAAGGCTAACACCTTGCTAACACCTCTCCTTTGCCTGACCCCGGTCAAATTGTCCTACACTGTATTCTCTGTAATGAAGCTCTCTCTAAGGCAGATACTAAGAGCTGGTCCTGAAAGTGTCCTCCTTAGAGGGAGTTCACTGTGCAACTTCATGTACCTGTATTCCCCCGCCACATTGATGAAATGCTCATCAATTACAGTATACCCAGCATAGATACAAGGAGTTTCACTACTTCTCACTAGAGGGAATCCCTGGATGCAATGTTCAAAATCACAAATCCATTACAAAATACCCAGATAAGAGTAGAAAGACAAAACCTCACTTCATATCGGGCACCCTGTGAAGGACTAACATCCTGATCCAGGTGGAGTAGTAATACTCTTTGTCACTACATGATGGGTATCCTGTGATGGACTAGCATCCCCTCAAGGGGAAGTAGTAAATACTTCTAGTCACTTTGTAATGGGTATCCGGTGATGGACTAACATCCCATCCAGGGGGGAGTAGTAATACTCCTAGTCACTTCATACTGGGTATCATGTTCTGGATCAGCATCCCATCCAGCGGGGGAGGGGGGGGGGAGTAGTAATACTTCTAGTCACTTTGTAATGGGTATCCTGTGATGGACTAGCATCCCCTCAAGGGGGAGTAGTAATACTCCTAGCCACTTTGTAATGGGTATCCTGTGATGGACTAGCATCCCATCCAGGGGGAGTAGTAATACTCCTAGTCATTTCATGCTGGGTATCCTGTGATGGACTTGCATCCCATCCAGGGGGAGTAGTAATACTCCTAGTCATTTCATGCTGGGTATCCTGTGATGGACTTGCATCCCATCCAGGGGGAGTAGTAATACTCCCAGTCACTTCATGCTGGGTATCCTGTGATGGACTAGCATCCCATGATGGACTAGCATCCCATCCAGGGGGAGTAGTAATACTCCTAGTCACTTCATGCTGGGTATCCTGTGATGGACTAGCATCCCATGATGGACTAGCATCCCATCCAGGGGAGTAGTAATACTCCTAGTCACTTCATGCTGGGTATCCTGTGATGGACTAGCATCCCATCCAGGGGGAGTAGTAATACTCCTAGTTACTTCATGCTGGGTATCCTGTGATAGACTAGCATCCCATCCAGGGGGAGTAGTAATACTCCTAGTCATTTCATGCTGGGTATCCTGTGATGCACTTGCATCCCATCCAGGGGGAGTAGTAATACTCCTAGTCACTTCATGCTGGGCATCCTGTGATGGTCTTGCATACGATCCATGTGGTATTATAACACCGCTCCCAGTCACCTCATGCAGATCTCACCCCACCAGACCTCCAAATTTTCCAGCGAAAAGTAAGATGGCTTCACTTCACAAGGAAAGTAAACTCAGAGTTGTTGGTCCTCTTCAAACTAGCAGCCTGTCATCATCAGTACATAGAACTTTATCCATGTTGTAAGCATGTTCCAGAAAAATCTTCCCGGATTGCAAAACCCTTATAATACAGCCCTGTAATTGTATAATGTATAAATTCTGTATTTTGAAAGTGAATGAAACACAACTTACATTAATATCTGAAGTGAATGCAGGAAGTTTTCGTATTTCTAAGTTGTCCATGGGTCCTTTATCAAAATGTAAAACCCATGGCATTTCTGTGCTTGTGGCAAGTTTTTTCTTAATTTCCTGTTGAGCAAAAAAACATACATTTTAGCATCTTTTAGTTATGCATGTGGGTTGAGTGAAAAGGTGGGGATGGACCTAAAATCAATATTCATGTCCCTTTTAGTGGCAGTTCCTATTACATGTTACCATGCCCAATTTCTGCCAGTTGAGATTATTATTATATTTCCTGGCCAGTTCGTTTTTTTTTTGTACATGCCTTATACATGTAGGTACCAAACAGCAAGATCCCAAAATTTGGGATCACGGACCCCCTAGGAAGAATTTAAGAGAGATGCCAATTGTCCAAGACACTTGTTGTCACCACACTGTATCCAAAGGGTCTTAGAACTAGGAATCCATGCCACACAGTAGACTACCAGTACTACTTGCGACTATGGCAGGGTACACAAGTGACTTTGGATGAAAAACAAGAATAAAGCTTGGGAACAATAAGTTAAGCAGGATGTGGAAGTAGGCAGATAAGACTGCTCAATTCCTTTGCTTTTGTTATTAACTGCCGACATTATGTTAACAGTGAATAAACATTTTGATAGAGTGCACACACCTCAAATGCTGGGAGGTCAACATTAGCTGGATCTGGTAATTTCTTTAAAACCCAGCTAACAATATCTTTGGTTTCTAAACTGTCAATTACCTACATATAGAAAAAGAAAACATAATAAAAGTTACCTTACAACAAGAGCTTTATTCTAGTTACTCAAAAAAAAAAGTTCTGAACTTCAAATCTCAAATCACAGTTAAGTTTAATATCATCCAAGAAGACAATGTCAAATTTCAACTTCAAGGGTGTTACAAAATTGGCTACTCTGCTGTTGCAAAAAAAAAGTCTTGGATATGAGCAAGCTTAAGTTTTACAAAAACGAGGTTGCATTAATTAATCTTCAAATATGTATTCTTCTCAGAGTAATACATGGTTAGAGGTACATATTAATCACTGTTATGAAGTTTACCTCATCCAAAATGTCAACGAAAAATTTCAACTTACAGCTTCACTGTTGTCAAACAATTCTTAGAAGTGAGCATGTTTTACAACAAAAAGTTGCACTGAAGTTGCAATATTCTTACATGTATCTCACAAAAAAGGAACTTTAGAAGGTGTTAAGTATATATTTCATTAGGAAAGCACACACACCTCTCCTTTCTCAGGCTCCACGTCACCTTTGAAGTACACCAAGTCATCACTGTAGCCGACCTCTTTACACAAATTTGAACTTTCTCCACAGTCAATAGTGCCAATATTCACCAAATTATCCTGAAAAAATAATAATGATGGCTTTAAAGTTGGAGGTTTACATAGCCAAGGGTAGAGCTCTCTACTAACTGGATGGGGACCCTTAAACTAATCATGAAATAAAATAGCACTTATTTACAATAATTATATTGTAGGATATATGTTACCTATCTACTTACAAAATACAAATAACTGTGAAACTGTGAGAAAATACAAAGTCGCAGGATGAAAATTACACTGCAGTAGAAATGCCTAGTGGTTAAGATCACAGTTGCAAAGTGCACAGTGCATGCAGCCATAGTCTATCAGCGACAAAGGGCAATATGAAGGATCTGTCTTCAAAAAGTGTTGAGAAGTCAGTTTTCTTTAGTTCTGATTTGCAGGCAAACAAAATAAAAGCAAGCAAACAAAAAGCAACATCACAAAGGACCAGACTACCAGTATTAGGAATTATAATTAAGACATACTATTTTAAAACCACTGCTGTGGTCTTGAACACATGTCAGTCTTTCGTATTACATGAAAAAGAGTACAAAGTAGTCCGACTTACCAAAATGGCAGCAAGTTTAATTCTTGTGTCTGAAGTGAGGCAATCTGTGAATGGATACAGCAAAGTTAAATTGCTTTAAAACAGTAAAGAGACTATGCACAACATTAATTTTATTCTTCAAGCCTAACACTATCTGCAGGACTTATTGACTGAGTGGGTGGGCACTGGAGGGTAACTTGATTGCTGACAGTAAGGGGTATTTGGCTCAAGATCATGGTATACATGACCATTATATTTAACAATTAGATTATGAGCTTGAGATTTCTATCTTTCTAATCAGCTCTCATGCATAGAAATCAAGAGGGGAATATCTAATTGTTTTAGAGGTAAGTATAAATCTAGCTACTATGTGTTCAAAAGGAAACAAGTAATTAATATCTAAAACCTCCTTGCAGATGTTGTGGTTCATATTTTATTTCGGTAAAATTTTTTCAATCCAGTTTATTTTTTCAAACTAGCTTATGTTTTTAGAAGTAGGGAGTAGGGGAGTGGTACAGTGAATTGGGGGGGGGGGGGGAGGAGGTTAGAAGAAAGAAAAAAGTGATCTGAAAAAATGTTCTTAACTTGTAACCCCCCATAAATTTCCACACCCAATTTTTCAACCACACCCCAAAAATAAATTAAAGCCCTTTTTAGACAGTTGATAAGAACAAACCAGTTTAAAAATAGTAAACTGGTTTGAAAAAAAATAAACTAGTTTGAAAAAACTAAACTGGATTGAAAGAAATTTAAACCAAAATAAAATTTGAACCACAACACAGTCAGACACTTGGAAAACGCGAAGAAGGGGCCACCATTTTGTTGACAACCGCTACTCACTCTATCACAGAATAGTTTGTGAGTAGCATACCCAATCAGAGAATGGTAATCGTGATAGAACACTAGTAGATTTATACTAAGGACCTGATTAGCACAATTCAAGGACTATGCAACTTGACCAAGAGGCAAATAGTTTCTTGTCTGGCCTGGTTAAACTCAGGTAATAATATTATTGTTTTACTATAATAATGACCTTAACACTGTAATTAAATGTTTACATTTGCAGAACTAAAATGTAAGTTTGTGGTTATCATAGTCACAAAAACTGTAAATATTTTCCTATTGGTATGAATGCATGTGAGCTGTTATAGCGTCAATTGGCTCTATTGTTGTAACATGAATAAGGATTTGTGGTTGCAATGTTCTCATCTCAGCTCTTCAACTTTCTTAACTTTATTTAATTATTAAGGGTTCGTTTTGCTTTACATACAGTCACACATACTTAATTATCCTCTCCTTGTCGGAGCTTTTCAGGGATAATTTGAAACACTGGTCAGGGGACTTTACCAGAATGCTTGTAGTGCAGTTTACGATTTAATGAAGTAACTAGTTTATGAGTGCCCCCTTAATGTACTGTATCAAATTAGGACAGCCACTAGGGGTGGTTACTGCCAGAGCTTGTTGTGTCCCTAGTGGTTCTTTTACCTCCCACAGAGTCAAATTAAGTGAAAGTACCATGAGACAGGACCTAGCTACGGTTTTATCGTCCTTATCTGAGAAGACTATAATTATATCTGAACCGTTTGTAGACGTCATTACATAGGCAGCACTTTCTCCTCAATTATTTAAAGACCCTGAGTGTTGATCCAGCCAGGGTTTGAACCCGCGACCTCCCACACAGTAGTCCGGTGCTCAATCAACTGACCTTAATGACCCTGGTAGAAATCTGACACAGGATCCTAACTAGGATCCTATACTTTAGATACTAACCTAAGATCTGATTAGGATCCTATTTAGGATCCTGTACATAGGAACCTATAGGATTGGATCCTACAGGATAAGATTGTATTTAAGATTAATATTGTACAAACTCTTTATAAGTAAAGATCATGTAAGATCTTGTTAAGATGACAGTTTATGCGGATACTGGATCCTGTTTTAGCAGGATCCTATTTCTAGCTAGGATCTTCAAAGGCTCTTCCATTCTTGTTTTAGATCATGGTAGGATCTTGAGTAGGATCCTACTCCCAGTCAGGATCCTGAATTAAGTTCCTACATCACATACATGCAGAATCCTGCATAGGATGCTGTTCCTATGTAGGATCCTGAATAAGATCATGTTCCTATTATATTTAGGATCCTAAAATAGGATCCTTTTCCTACTCAAGATCCTGAATAGGATCCTGTTGCCATTCAGGATCCTATAGGATCCTATACAGTGTAGGATCTCATAGGATCCAACAGCATCCTATATAGGATTTCTACCAGGGAACCCCCAAAACAAAATGTATTTATCAATCAAAAAGCCATGAATTTTCAAAGCAATAAATTATTATTTTCTCCAAGGTTTTTTTCAAGTTACATCATATCTTTTGTCAAAGTTTAGTTGTAAACAAAAAATGTTTCAAATCCACATAAGCTAACCCAGTTTTTAGCCAAGACAAAATAGTTTTTTCCAGCATTTGCAAATTCCCTCTTAAAATGCTAATAATAAATTCTCAAATGTTTTCCAGTGAAGGAGCACATTGCACTGCACTGGTTGGACCTTTACATACATGCCACATATAACTAATATTTATTATTGTTGTTTACCTCCTCCAGGAACACAGAAGTCAATCAGCCAAGGCTCATCATGTTTGTTTATATGCTTTTCAAAATTACCTGCAATGACAAATTTAAACTTTTTAAAATAATTAATTTTTATCATACCCAGGTACATGTACCTTTACATACATGTACCTTAACATACATGCATGTATACATTCTCACATGTTAATCTATTTTTAGTTTGTGAATTAGTTTGGTTTTCTTTTTTTTCTGCCCCCTTTCTCTTTCGTTGCTGACTGTTTTAGTATCCTGTATAGTCTATCGACACCTAGGATTATTAAATATGTAATTATGTACACGTATGTACGTACATTTTATCGGGAAACTTTTGAAAAACGCATATAAGAAGCATTCAATAAGTGTTCAACTAAGCTGAACTGTCTCGTAAGTGATCTTACCGTCCCATAAATCATACAAATTGACTTCTAGAGAATCCAGTATGAACTTGACAAGCGCTCTTGTGCTTCTTGAACCACGCTGGAATTCATGCTGTAACAAGGAAAAGTCACATTCACGTATTTCAGAAAATAATGAAGATGGCGACAAAAATGCTAGGTTTATAGGGTAGTGACATGGCAGGATTTCATCCTTCACAATTTGAAAACTTTCCATAAACTTTTCAATGACTAAATATTACAGGTTAAATTTAATCTCACAGGTTATTTTTTATTTAACCTAGGTCAAAATGAAATTCCTTTGTCTCCTAACCCTAATTATTCATGAGAAGACAAAGGAATTTCATTTTGACTTAAGTAATAAATAAAAAATAACCTGAGATCAAATTTAACCTGTAACAACTACAAACCAATTTTCGCAGTCCATACATGTGTGATCACCGCTGTCTGGTTGTCTCAGTTGGTAGAGCCTAATTAATCACCTCCACACATAATTAGAAGTGAACATAAAAGAACCCACACACTTATGTGCTGTCATCATCATCAACATCACTTTATTAAAGTCTCAAATCTTTCTAGCCAAGCACAGATGCTCTACCTACGTGTAATTGGGGAGACTATATGTAAGTCAAATCAACTCTAAATAAAGTAGAATCAAATCAAATCAAATCAAAGGTTGGTTTTTGTGGAGAGGGGAAAACCAGAGTACCCGGACAAAAACCTAACAGAGCAGATTAGAGAGCCAACAAACTCAGCCCACTTGTGACGCCAAGTCCAGGAATCGAACCTGGGACACATTGGTAGAAGGTGAGCACTCTCACCCAGCTCCCCAGCTGTGGCCTGTACATGCCCTAACACACATTTTCAAGGTTTAGCAGAGGCTGAGCAATGGGCTCACAACCTGTCAGGACTCAGAGTCTCTGTTGGCCGTCAAGAGCTTGAAAGAGACCTTGTGATCTTTACTGGCTCTTGACTACTGTGAAAATTTAGAAAACAAGATTGATGACCATGGTGTAATAAAATAAACTGTCTGGTACTCACTGTAGGGTAGAGTACAAGGGAAGGGTAACTCTGTATTCCTTGCCGTCGACATAAGTTCCATTCCTCTTGACAGTTAACAGCACCAATTCTGACCACTCCATCAAGTTCCTGTGCCACCTCTCGCCACTAAAGAAGAGAAAATTACCTAAGAATGAGGATAAAGCTGAGAGGTATAAGAAAACTCATACCCCTATATATGTATTGTAGTACAAAGAGTAGTTGGAGACCCCCTCCCTCACAGGTTGCTGTTCTGTTTGTGATGTCACTTGACAATAAAATGTCACTCTCTTGTATGATTGCAATATTGGATATCTTGTGGTTCAATTTTAGTTTTGATTCAATTTTTATTTCCCTTTGTTTTGCACTCATTATCATACATTACTATACACAAGTCAGAACAAAAGAAAATAAAAATTGAACCAAGGATAAAATTGAACATAACTACAACAGATATTTCACCATCTATTCATGATCAACTTTCTGGTAGGGATCAACTTTAGGATCCAGAGGGAACCAAAGGGATACAGGAACCCTGTATCCTGCACAGTATCAAATAGGATGTACATAATTCTAGAAGGTCTTGTAAGTTGTATTTCACATCCTGGTCAGATCCTATTACCCCTATAACGAAACCGGTAAGAGTACCTGATAGAAGTCATCTAAAAATGAATGCATTACTGCAACACCTGGGAAATGCTTGGAGGATGCTTGATGAACTTAAGCTGGATCTTTAAACTGAGCTACACTGTCTACAGGTCCTATTGAGGTCTTATTATTATCCACACCGTACTGTGCTTTACCACTTTTAAAAATAAAGGTATAAGGAAAAAATTAACAGCTAAAATCATCACGATGTAGAGTGACGATTTGCTACATTAGTGTGCTAAGAAAGGAAGCACCAAGACTCCATATCACTTTCACAGAATAAACACCCCCATGCATGCTTGCTTTATAATTCTGTTTTTCTTACCGTTGGTGCCAAGTCATGGCAATGTGAACAAAAAGGAGAGTAAAAGTTGATAAACCAAATATCATCACTTCCTTCCACTGAAACCTCTGTAAAAATAGCAGAGATATAATGTTCACAGCAATAAGACAGCATTAATATTAAATAAATTTAATTGTAAACTTTTTACTGAGGAAAAACCCAGCTAATAGTCCATGTAATGAATATGTTGATTCAGGTTCAAATTTGTTTTCGTAAAAATTACAAAAAGATCCTTAATTTGTAAAGCGGAAAAAATTGTTCTTAGATCAAAATTCTCAAAATTAATTTGTCCTTGAATTATTATCATGAAATGTGAAAAAGGAGTTCAAAATCAAACTGGTTTAAAAAGTTTTAAACCAAAAACAAATTTTAAAACAACAAGATGTACCCCACTTACCAAAATCTGAGTAACTTAGTGTTATAATCTCTGGATCATCATCATAAATTCCTGCAACAAAAAAGTTGTAACTTTTCTCTTAATTTTTATAAAGCCCAGTAGATTGTCAACATAGAGATACAGCGTATATGCATGTGGTAGATTCAACTCTCTCTGAGGTTGTGTTCCTTTGGGAAGATCCAGATTAGGATTTTTGATCTGTCGCATTTCTTTCAAGCAAATCCATTTTCAGATTAGTGATCTATTGACTCCACTCTAGACAAGGATTCCTAGGTTCCTTTGGTGCACAGTAATATATTCTAGTTACTTTTAACTGAGTCTAAGCTCTGGCTTTACATTCTTTTTGGCATGTGACACTATGAGCAACAATGCTACAACCTTACACCACTTACCAAATTCTTCATTAAAATAATTCCAGCTCTGGTAATGTCCTCCACCAAAGTGGTCATCTTTCAAACCCTCTTCACCATACACATCATATTTCTTACGAAGCTCTTCATCTGGAAACACAAGTTTTAGAAAATTAAAAGTCAGTTCAACCTTTCCTTTGGGTGGATATCTCATCATGAATAAATTATACAGATGTAGATTGTTCGTCACTTAGACACTAAACTTTAAGAGCTATGAATTGGCTGTTTTTAAACTAGAGACGCATAATCCATCCGGGACGAACTTGGGCAAACATTTGTAGTGTGTCTGTTTAGTTTGACTAGTATAAAGACGGGCACAAGACGGATTATGCGTCAAGATGAACTATCTTGTTTAGTGCATCTTTCAAGACGAACTAAAGCGGATAGTTCGTCTAGATGCATAATGCGTCTTGTGCCCGTCTTTATACTAGTTGAACTAAACAGATGCACTACAAATGTTTGCCCAAGTTCATCCCAGACAGATTATGCGTCTCATGTAATTCGTCCCGTCTTTACACTACTTGGTTAAAATTACAGACGCATAATTCGTCTGGACAGATAATGTGTCTCTAGTATAAAAAGGGCCTATAACTTGTGTACAGGCTAAACAGTTAACAGTGGTGTTGGAGTTGTAGGGTATTGTGCAATCAACATGGGTTTCAACAACGTTTTTCAAATAATTCATAAGCGGCTGCCGATGGCGGGATAGGCCACTGTGACCACAAAGTAGGGGGTCCAGGGGGCATGCTCCCCAAAATCAATTTGAGATCTAGAAGCTCAGAAATGCAATTTCCAGAATTCTGGGCACCAAAAAAAGAGTCATGTAAGAGGCCCTATATATGCAGTGGTAGAATGCCAGTAACTGGCTATTATTGAAACCCCTGAATCACTCCCTCAGCTACAGTCTGTATGTAAAGTAAAATTACAGCTGCCATGATAGCTACATATTAAAGATCGATTTTGAAAGACATTTTGAAAGGAAAAGTAACAATGAAAATGCTGTATGACGTTTTGACATCCTCATGTCATCATCATTCTTTAATCCTTAATATGTATAAGTCCTAAAACAGCATAACTATACTAGGAGTTTCAAAGTAGAAATAAATAAATAATTAAAAAATAGCTTAATATATACAGTATAAATATATGCACATCTGAACCAGGGTTCCAGACAAGATTTTAAAGCAGGGTGTCAACAAGGAATTCCATTGGGTCAAATTTCCAGTGCTCCCACCAAACCATTATAAATTTTCAGAAAGGGTACTTCACAAATTAATGTGATCAAGTAAGCTGAAGCTACTCTAAGGGCACTAAGGCCACATGGTACCAGGCAATACCCCTTAAATCTACCAAAGCAAAGATTGAGCCCAAGCATTAGCAGCCATGGACAGCTGTTTCAGCCTTATTCGGCCTCATCAGCATGGCATAGCTAATGCTCAGGCTCAAGTACCCACATATCAATAAAACAAGTAATGAAACCGTAAAGCTTGTGGGATGTGGCTGGAGTGACATGGATACTTCACAAATTAATGTGATCAAGTAAGCTGAAGCCACTCTAAGGGCACTAAGGCCACAAGGTAGCAGGCATTACCCCTTAAATCTACCAAAGTGCCAAAGTGAAGATTGAGCCCAAGCAATTTAGCAGCCATGGACAGCTGTTTCGGCCTTGTTAGGCCTCATCAGCATGGCATAGCTAATGCTCAGGCTCATGACTGGTAATGCTTGGGCTCAATTTTCACTTTCAGTTGGTAGATTTAAGGGGTATTGCCCACTACCTTGTGGCCTTAGTGCCCTTAGAGTGGCTTCAGTTTACTTGATCACATTCATTTGTGAAGTATCCTTGTCACTCCAGCCACATCCCACAGGCATTACATTTCATTGCTCGTCCACTGTGTTGGTTTACAAAGGATTTTTTGGTTAGTTGCTTCCTTTGTGAACAGCAGGTTTTCAAATGGCACCGACTCAATATTTTGGCCCAGTTTTTCTCGAAAACGAAGCGAAAAACAGCGAAAAAAAAAACACAGAACAACATTCTTTATGTCAAAACAAGTCCATATGTAAAGAATTCGTGAGATTCTGCTAAAAAATTTTTCACCAAAAAAGCGATATACACCCCTTTTGCAGAATGCCCTTCAAATTTTCTATTAATTTGTTTGGTCATGTAACTGACCTCGTAGGGTTTTTGACCTGAGACCCCCTCTTATCTGGAACACTGATGAACACACAATAAAATTAACTTATTAAAATTAACCAATTAAAAAAGTAGTAATAATAAGAAAATAATAATAATAAAAATAGACAATATAATATAATATCCTACATGCTTGAGTTTATGGCTTTAAATTCATCTAGTGAATCAGGAATTGAAGATAAAGGTAAACTGTTCCAAGTTCTTATACCTCTAGGGTTCTTATATTAGCTCAAACTGATGACACAACGTCATCAAAATGATATGTAACATTTTTATGATTAATTTTCCATTTACGATAGCTGTATAGCAGATCAAATTTACAATGTATTTTGACAAAATATTAAATTACAATAATATTAAGCTGAAAAACAATTGAACCTCTGAGTAAGTACCTCATTTCAACATCAAACATAGCATAGCAAGCAGGGTTTTCAAAATGGGGAAATGTTCAA
This sequence comes from Pachyseris speciosa, assembly GCA_016490735.1. Lineage (NCBI taxonomy): Eukaryota > Metazoa > Cnidaria > Anthozoa > Scleractinia > Pachyseridae > Pachyseris > Pachyseris speciosa. The sequence goes on along the minus strand of JAEMWC010000232.1, from coordinate 395,226 downwards.
TGGGGAAAATGCAGAATAGCTGGAGCATTAATGCACCACGTCAGTGACACTGTGCAGCAAAGCTACATGGGGGAGGGTGGGGGAGGGTGGAGGAGGGGGTTTGGGGGCCTCCTCCAGGAAATTTTGAAAATCTGTATGCTCTGAGGTGCAATCTGGGGCATTTCATGCCCAAAAAGTTACTTTTAGCTCATTGTATACTTTATTAGAAGTTTCAAACACAATGTGGAGAAAGAAACAAGTCGTCAAATAGCAGGATCAAATGTCAGTTTTATCGGGAAAACGCAAATGGTTTCCGTGACTGGTTTCCGGTCCACGTTAATCTGTGATGCTAGAACGCGAACTGTCACAAAGAGCAAAATGTTTTATCTTTAACTTTAATCCATAGGTATAATTGCTATTTTAATCTGGGCTGAAATTTTGATCCCTTCATCTTCTACATCAACTCATACTTTGGAATACCAAAAGTACCCAGCGCTAACACTCTATGTAGCTGGTGCCTTGTGCAGGGCGCTGGCTGCTTTTGAAAACACTGAACAAGTCATATAGGCATCATTTCAGACGTTCAACCACTGCCACACTTAATTTTTCACATAACAAAATGTAAAGTAAAATCAACCCAAGTTTGGTAGAACCTGATTTTAAAAAGTTCTTGCCATTTAATTCAATTTAATCACAAAGATAGACAACAGCTGCACCAAGGGCACAAATAGGGTTTATTTTCCCACCTGATAAAGGGAACAATAATTGATATCTAACTCTCAAGAAAATTATAATGTAAATTACCTTTATTCACCATAATCAGCTGATGGTTCTCGTCAACTTGTAATCAGAACTCACTATGAAGTTATTATAAATTACATTTATTTTGGCTGGGATAGTTTCGTTCAACTGGAACAGAATAATATTCTGTCAAACTGGGAGAAGCATGTATTGCGGATTTATCACTTAAAGATGCTTTATAAATACCTGATTAATTTATAGACACGTGAACGTTTCAACAAGTCAAGTTTCTGTTCGGTTTCCCTACCTTTTAAAACCTCGTATGCTTTATTAATCGATGTAAACTTTTCATGAGCTCGAGGATCATCCTGCAAAATATTAAAAAATTATGGCTGAAACTCTCCAGAGGAGAATATTTCTTGAATTCAATTAACAAAACTTCTCTGGATCTAAGCCGCCAAAATTTTTTGCCGCTTACCTTATTTTTGTCTGGATGCAGTTTGAGCGCCAATTTTTTGAACGCCTTTCGAATGTCCTTGGTGCTTGCGTCCCTTGAGATCCCTAGTAATTCATAGTAGTCCTCGGAAAATACAGGATAATATAGAAAAGACGAGAATAAAATAAATAAAACTTGTGAATTCATTCTTGGAAGGAGAAGTGTTACACTGATTTGAAAGGTGACATAACAAATAGTTCCCAGACCTCCTGCCAAACGTGGTCATCACGTACGTTTGGCAAAGTGGTGTATTGCGCATGTTGTTGTACGCAGGCAACGTGTCGCTTCTTTATTTCATCAAGCGAAAAAATGAAACTTGAAATAATATTAATTATTCAAACACTTTGTTACAATATCATATCTGATCAAGGGAAAATTCGTAAGAGCAATACTCAAAATAGCAAAACCAAAGGGCCAAACACGACTGGCGAACGGAGTCAAGCGGCTAACACGCCTAAACAGAATTCCCGGATTTAATTATTTATGGTGAGGAAAGTTAATTCATTTGATTATTCCATATACTTTTTCAGCCGATTTCTTTATTCCAAAGTAAAAAGACCAGATCTGTTCTCAAATGAGAAAAAAATTTAGATCATTGTTTAGAAGTAATTTTTGCTACAAAGCTCGCAATGCTATCAAGTAATGAGGAACAAGATCGGAAAAATACGGTGTTGAACCACTGATTCGTCAGTAATGTGTACTTTGGATATGGCTGCCAAAGGCTTCAAATCTATACTTCCTGGTTGATGGCGGACATCAATTTGAGACAGCATCAAACTTCAATGCCTCACACCTCTTATTTTGTCCTTAGCCAGTGCAATTCACCCAACCCGCTAATGATAGCGATTTGAGTGTTCCCAGAAGCGTACGGTGTTCCCATGTTTTGAATACCCCCGTGCTCAAATCACAAGTGATTTGATGATCTCATTTTCATATACTGCCGTGTTTTATGTGGCCCTCGCTAACCCTCCCGGATCCCCGGATTCCCAGATCTGGCTCGATTGTTCCCAAGATCCCAAGAAAAAGCCCAAGAGGTTGCTAGCCCTAGCCTCACCCCTTCGCATACAAACACACAAACCACGGATCCCACATACTTGGCGGGCAAATGCCGAGTTTGGTTATTATGAAACAAGTGGGAAACAAAAAATGGTATAAAAAGGAGTGTTTGTTTTGTTTTGTTTTTTGGGGGGAGGGGGGTGGTTAGAGGGTAGGGAGTGGAAACGGTCAACTCTGATCAATGCCGGAAACAGCCAGTCAAGGTCTTGATAACCAGGATAGCGGCAACAATTATCCTCACCATCTCCTCCCTATGAGAATCATGATGAAAAATTCAAGATGTGCAAGCAAAGCAATTGGGCTACCGCGCCACATTCAAGAATGGGGCGGGTTCGGAGAAAACAGTTCCGGAAACAAACAAAGAGAAACGATGTATTCACTGATAACATAGATTTTAATTAAATTCTCACCTTGTAAACACAAAACTAAGCAAACTACCTGGTCGTGTAAATATCGCGCGAGTCGTTTCACAGGTTATAGTCAGCAAACAAGGTTTTAGTTACCTAGGTTACAGAGGGTATGAGAGTCTTAAGACTTTTTCTAAAGTAAACAAGAGTTTTAAAGAACGGAGCAGAGCAAACAGATAGCAAAGAACAGACTGAAACGGGTAAGTAAACTATGGCTACTAACTTACACTGCTTTTGCTCTGCAAACTGCATGTGCTTATTAGTTTTTCCGAAAGATTCACTTATGAACTGCCTGTCATATTGACGGGTTTGGTCGAAATTTGCGCTAAAACTACGGAAATTTCAGTCGCTTTCATTTTAATGGATTACAAGATGAGATTATCGAAATTTTATTTATAGGGAATGATACTCTTGGACAAAGAAAGTGGCGCAATGTTAGACTTGAAACCTGGTTCTTATTTCAAACTCTTTCCGGTTGCGATGCGACTGAACTCTCTCAGGACATGATCCAGTCATTTAGAAATCGCACGCACAGTCCGTATATAAGTGAGCGAAAACATGGATAACCTTCCTATACGATTGAATTACTCACTCTACAACAGCTGCAACAATAGTGGAGAATGGGTCCAAAGAAGAGCTCAGGTTAAAGTTGAACCTACTCGTTTGACAGGGTTTTACAGGCACATGAGAAGGTGTCCTTAGCCTCCGAGTGCAAAGTTTCAAAATCGCTAAGAAACTCTAGATCTGCTAAAGACGAAAGAACGCACATAAATCTTTTGCTTTAGTATCTTTTGTGGCTAGGGCCCTGCCCATTGTAAACTACTGGGCAATTTCCGACCAGAAGGAAAAAGGAAACTGGGTGTATTGGACACTCCTTTAATATATACACCTTTTAATGCCCCCAGTAATGAGCATTTCAAAAACCCGTGACTTCACATTGATGGACGTATGTGTCAATAAATTAAATGAGTTCGGAAACTCTGGTTTTTGAAGTAATCAACAGCTGAATGGATCGTTGCCCTAGTTAACTGAATTATACTCAATATGCTACGATAATTCGCCAAATATTTAAGATATATATACTTTTTCGCACGACCCTGTGGCGGTTACTACGCGATGATCCCTTCGCAAATAAAAGAATGATTTAATTCTTATGTTGACTCATCAAACCATCAAATAATCTCTTATTCTTCAATGGTAAAAAATCTTAAGATTTTTTACCATTGAAGGTACACATCGAACTAGATTAGCAAGATTTGTCATGTTAGTTTGTTGCAAATTGTTATCATTGTCACCCAGCTAGTGAAAGCATTTCGCGACAAGGAGAACCTGTTCGTGGTTTGCTTTTATTAGGGGACTTAAGATTTCAGGGGCACCCAACGAGCCAAATCAATCAAAAGCTGTAGAAAGGCATTTCTAAGTACCTTGTGGTGTTTGAAGTCTGTTTAAAGTGATGTTTTCATAAGCTAGAAAAAGTTCGTCTGTTCGGATTCCCTAGCTGAAAGTTTAATTGCCCGAAAATGTTAGGAAACAAAATCGGCCTTTGAGAAAATGCAAGCTGAAATGAACTTTCCACGAGCTTTCTATGGAACTATTTTCTTTCCGAAAATGTTAGCTGACGTTTTTTTCTGCCAAAGACAGCAATTACGACCTTTCCGAAAACCTCAGGGGCTATGATTTTCCAATTGCGAATATATTTAGGCCACGTTTTAGTTACGAAAATCCGAGTGTACTCTTTAATCGTCGCCGAAAACCCATGGCGAATTACCCTCCACCGAACAGATATCTACCGAAAGTTGTCGTTGGGTGCCCCTGAGATTTGAATACGAGTACGAGATCGAGAACGAGTACGACTTTCAAATTTTAAACCCGTCGCCTCCACAGATCCCTTACCCTGCCCTATTGCTTAATAACAGAAAAGGAGAATTTATGTACGGAGTGATTACGCGCACGCAGGCTAGCGTGACTGACCTAGAAATGGAAGGAGAGCGGAGATTCGAGTGAGCTTGAGGTGTGGGACAAGAAAGAAAAACGTGTCCTTTGACTTCCCTCTTCCCTGAGAGAGGCATGAGAGCGAAAGTTCCGCTCTCATGCCTCGAGCGCGCGCTTCATGCACATGTACCAACTTGTCACGCAAGTTAGGCATTATCGCGTGAGGTACAGTAGCTTTGCGGCACGTGCCAGACAAGAAAGAACATGATTACTTACAAGGTAAAAAGAGAGCGAAGGCGCAATACACTGATTCAAAGAAAAAAATTTACCCGTGTAGAACGGACCGAACCATTCGACTCTTGACCGAACTTTCCGGAATTTTTGGTTGCACGGGTTCGCGCCCCTATAAATAACTGCTTACTTAATGGCAGTGCTCTGTTTTCCAAAACCTTCCATCCCCGGTCCATATCTCTCCATTTTCCCTCCTCCAAATCAATTGCCTGTAACAGGGTGCATCAGGACATTTAGCTGTTTGATCTCGATCAGTTGGTCGAACCCTTCAAATATGTTGCAAGACATGTGTTAAAAGCAATAACATGATAAATATGTAAATCGTTGAGGGTTTTTTTTCCCTTTTGTACCAATAACAATATAACTTCGTTTTCCGGTTGCAGATCTGAACAAGTTTCCCATACACACCGCGCCAGGAAAATGGTGATGGAGAGAAGACTAGCAAAATCGTTTGTTTGTCAACAGAGAACATCTCCTTGCTATCAGAAGATATTTCAACTCAAAGTATGACCCCCGCCCGATATAAAAAAAACACGCGTAGCTCCTAATTCGCAGTGAACTGACAACATTTGGAATCGGAGTTAAATTGGAGATGACAACACTTGATCGTGACATGGCATGTCGAGAAAGTAATTTTATACCTCCCGTGGTTGGCTATCTGCGTGTTGTCAGACGAAGAACGCTCACGAAATGGAGCAATATTCACCTGGAAATAGCTGGTGTTTCAATTGAAGATGTGGCCGATCTGCTCGACAGTGTGATAGCGGCAAAATTGGTGACGGTTTTATCAGGCAAACGCATCGGTGTGCCTATATTTGAACCCCAGCGCAAGATACGGCAGCGAGTTGCTTGGAACAACGTATGTAAGTTTCTGGCAAGCCAAGATTTTCCAGCGGAAGTTATTGGTAAGAATCGAATTTGATTATCTCAGTTTAATTAAGTAAATTGCGTGACCAAAGATATCTTACAACATCGAAACCTAAAACGTATACCGGTATTTTTGAGTTACGGATTTCAACTTGTCCGTCATGTTTTCATTTCGCAGAGAACTGTTATCGCTGTGAGGAAATAGTTGAATTCTTGTCCATACAAGTCGAATTCAGGAGTGAACTTTCAACGCCCTGATTTACTGAGCAGTTGCCCCTTCATGTTTTTAGAGTCCCAGTATAAGTTCATAATTTTTGAGTTGTGGAGTTTGAGTCTAGCTGTGGGTGATCGCATAATCCTGAAGTGCAAAACTACCGTGCAAATAAAAGCTGCCCAGAAGTTCATTCCTGTGAAGGTCATCTGCCTGTTACTTTAACCCTCTTCGCTAAACAATCAGTTTTATAATTTTGATCAGTTCTCAAGAAGGATGCTATTTTGTCCCATCATTATTGATCAACGTAAATATGCAGCAACGAATGATTCCGCGAAATATTTCCCTCCCATACTTATTTCCTCGTTTCATTTTCGCTATGTCGTGTGTATTTACGAGTCCAAGAAAATTAAGCCCATTACTCAACTGATTGTGTAAATTTATATTTATTTGATCGCGTAATGCACATGTCATCGGCTTCCCCGTGGGGTCGACCCCCGGGCTAACCAGGGGGATTGTAAAATCAGTCAAGCAAACTTGAGGAATTTCCCCGGGAGGTCGGGGAATCTCTCAAGACAAAGTCCCCTGGGTTAGGTGTCTCTCAGCTGAAAATTCCCGTGACATCCTTTTCAAACTTGTGAATTCTCCCACCCCCTAATCTTTGATCGTAGAACAATGTCAACATTTTCACCTACCCTCGGGCAAAGAATCCCGTCCAGATTTGTGGGAGGAAAATTTGTCCCGTAGATTTGTGACAAAGTACAAGCTGGTAACAGATCGCGCTACTTCCTCAAAGTTTCTCGGGTTTTGTGAATCTATTTTCTATTGTTTGGTACCAACATGTAAATAATTAAGCAAACCTACAGTTGCGTTACTTACAATAACACTGACGTTAAAACGTAGATTTCAAAATAAATCCGGTTTGATTAGGATTAAATCCTTATTAGGAACGCTGCACTCTGGGAAAACATTGCATATGTAAAACTAGAAAAAGGCCGCGTGACACAAAGCATGCGGGGAAAGCGCGAAGCGCGAGGGAGGGAAAAAGGAGTTTCGCGCGCGCTCGATTCACCCAGTCCTTACCGTGTCTGGTGTCTGCCACGCGGGCTTTTTCGGCTCGGGAAGTCATCGACCAACGGGTCGGGTCTTTACAGCCGCAAACGTACATCACAGGTGGCAACCGGAAGTGGAAATGTTTCTCGATCTCTTATGGTATGTTTCAGCACTAAACATTTAGTATTTCTAGCATGTGCAGAGAAACTTTATTATTTAATACAGAGTAGCAAACAGTATTATGTGTTTGAGTGTATATTTGTTTAAAAACAAAGCAAATAGGCGTCATAAATTGGATTTGGTAACAGGGAATAGTAGGGACTAATTACAAAACTCATGTCCTAAAGGGGAGCGGGGGGCTATTAGAGAGGGGGGCTTATTACAAAAACCGACTTCCAAACGGGGGGCTTAATAGAGCTTTTACGGTAAGTACGTAAAGTACTTGGACACAACATCTCCCAGGAGCCATCTACCTCATGCACCCATATCATATCTTATCCAAATTAATCGCTATCCGGTCCGAGAGGGAGCGTAAAAGATGGCCTCAGACTTCTTAACAATTTGCGAACGAGACGGGGCTTCTAATCAAATTCAAATGGCGTTTAGGGAAAAAAAAAGTACAAATAACGTTAAACTTTCCGATGAAATTTTAGTTCTCGCATGCTTTTTAGTAGACTTTCGCTGTGAAAATTTAAATGGAGGTTTTCGTGTTTGGGGTAAATGAGACATTTCCATAGAGAAAATTTTTAGTAAACGATTGCTTTGTTGAAATATTTCATTGTTTTGTTTGTGTTTTGCACATAGAAAATGTCCCGTCAACAATTAAAAGCCAAACCCCACACTGGTTTTCATTGTTTTTAATCCACTGTAAATTCCTTTTCTTCACCTATCCCAGACAAAAGAATTAATTAAAGAGATTCACAATTCATGAGATTCTAGTGTTGCTGTACCTGTCGGCATAATGATATGGAAATTCAGGCCACTGGTGAATGTGTATTTGTTCGCCAAGCCGTATGCAAATAGAGTAAAGACGTCTACTGGATATGTAATAGCGGCATGTGCTTAAATTGCCATAGCCCCATTCATTTCTGCCCAATACGTCGGCGCTCTTCGCCCAGCTGAACATTTCTTAATGTGATTCAGCCACTGGGAAGCCGTGAAAAACGGGAAAACCTCTTTCAGTCGAAAGACAAACATCAGTCCGTATTTCTTCTTCGTGGATGGGAGAAACAGAAGGGATAGCGACATATTTAAAGGTATTTTTTTGTTTTCTCAGGTTGTGCCGTTTATTCTAACTAGTTTTACGCTTTGTGTCAAATTGTGCCCTTTCGGCCGTCGCAAACGGCCGACGATGAACAGTGAACGGCAAACGATTCGGTCAGTTGCGAACCCCAGTTGCCATGATGCACTGATTTTTTTATAAACCTAGCAGATATTTTTGTTTATAGGTTTTCAATTTACAAGAAGTCGCATTTTGTTTATAGCAGGTGAGAGGAGAGAAATATTATGATTATTTGCGGACACTGTGCAAGGAATATTATCTGCTTCTGGAAAAATAATCTGTTTTTTTTTTTTTGTTATTATTATTATTATCAAGCGAATTTCCAGAACCAAATGTATTTTTACCTTCACTTCCTCTGCTTAATTTTCAATAACAAGAAAAACGGACGAAAATGTATATCACTGTAGGAGTGAAAATTGAAGCATTCAAATATAAACTCGTTCTAGTTTTAGCAAAAGAGCTTTAGAAAAAAGTTGGCAAAATATACCGTTTACTGAAATTGAAATCGGCGAAATATCGTTTAAAAATTTCCTTCCTTTGTCACTTTGCGTTTATTATGATATCGCTTTTTTAATCATGTATTTCTCGCACAAGTCGCGACCTTAGTGTAGCACAAATAAACTCTACAGGATTATTGACTGATTTATCTGGAAACTTAATATGGCAAAATAAAGCACTTTGCGTTGCATCAAGATTTGTCAATTTGAAGCTCGACTTTACTCCAAGGGGAGTACAGTGAATATTTTGTCTTATACCGCAGCTGATACATTATTGATATCATTTAGGATATTTGTATGTTTTTTGGCATATGTAAATTGAGATAAATTCACTAGCATGTGGCATAAAACTGTAGTGCGTTTTAATTTCTAAAACTCGTAGCATCTCTGATTCACTAAAATTTTATGAAAAATATAAAATCATGAACGATGTTCTATTTTGTGAGGGTACATTTGACGAAATTGAAACCACCGGGAATATGTTATTGCATTTGTAAGTTGTCAGTGTTTGTGCGTACCCATACAAAAAAAATAAGAAAACGAGAATATTTTTGACGTTATTGATTTCGTTTTCTTGAAAGCTGCATCGTCAAGTTTGAAGCTGAGGAAACCGAGATTTAGTTATTGTAACGAAAATGGAAAATATTACTTCGAAAATGAAAGGTTTCAAGTGTTTTTTTAACGATATGTATATAGAAGCGACACGCAGTTCCAAAATCACATTAGACGAAATATTAGTACAGTTCCAAAATAAATTGAAGATTCTACCTCGAAAAATAAATGGATGAGGCCAAACAAACATATACGCAGCTGTTTGTGGTAGCTGCTGGCGAGACGAAGTCGTAAAGAACGGCAGAAGAGTGACTGCTTTGACAAGTACTTGCCACTTCAAAGCTTAATGGTAAATGTTGCCACCAGACACTTAAACTGGACAGGTTACAACCAATATGAATAATAATATTGTGGATATTTGATATTTCGAGCGCACTGGCGCGCAAGCATTTCGATTGGCTTTAGTTTCAAAGACGTCAGTTAAATTTGTTCATGAATTTGTTGCCGTGACAATACCTAACCGTGCTGTATTGGTTTGTTTATTATTTCGTTGTTTTATTATTTCGTAAACAGAAAAGAAATAAACAAATTAGATTAAATTTGTTTGAGGGTCTCTTTCACGCGTGAGTGGGACGGAATTCAATGATAAGTGTCACGTTTGTGACTTAAGTTTTCGCTGCGAACACCACAATACGTGCTGACTCGCAGATAAGTGAACGCCGAACTGGGCTATTTTTTCCGATAGTAACTGGCACGGATTATTGATTTATTATTAGGGAAGTTCCTCTATGAATATTTTACAAGTAAAGCTAAAGAGACACTTTAAGCGCTATAAAATATGAGTGCCTTAATTCATGTCCAATACTAATGCTGGTGAAACATTCCCTATCTGAAACGTGACGCCTTTTAGCACCGCTTGTTCATGATACTTATAACTTTGTGCTCAGGAGAACTTGGACACGTTTTGTCTACCAATCAGAGGGGGCAATTTTCAGCCAATCGGTTTAAGTCGCCTTTTGTTACGTGATGGTTCGTTGTGATTGGCTAGTATCTGGCCAATCACAACAACAGGCGGATTGCCGAGACTCTTGGCATTCTGAAATTAGGAGTATTCAGGACGTTTGTCAGATGGACCTAGTTTAATGGCCTAAGCTCCTACACGTCTCTTGTAGCTCAGTGATAGAGCACCTGAACTAGTGATGGGAAGGTCATAGGTTCGATTCCCGTTGGGAGTAGTCTCCCTCGCAGCCGCTTTTTTGGGCTGTCACGCAACGACAGAAAAAAAAAGCGGCTGCGAGGGAGACTACGTTGGGAGGACTCGGATGTTTTTTTCCTAGAATACGTGTAACTGTAGACAAATTACATCCTAGTTTCAACGAAGACTTAATACTTAAGATGTCTACAATAAGAGATCGGTATAAAATGGTCAACATTGAATAAGGGTGGGAGAGGGATTTGGTTAATAATCGACTCGTACAATAGTAGTTGATGTTGTTGAGATAATGAAAAGCGCACAAGATTTAAGTGACTGTCCCCAACTCAACTGACCACGACTTAATGCTCAGACGTTTCAACTTCTATGCGCAGGTCTTTCGAGCCTTAAGAATACCTCACAAATTGATGTGTCTGGGGAAGCTGAACATAAATGCACTCATTGGGAACTAAAGCCACGTAGTAGCTGGCAATATACCTTAAATTTACCAAGTTCGAGCCGTCTTAGGCCTCATCAGCATGGCATACAACCTCGGAGGTTGCATGGCATATCTAATACCCAGGCTCAAGTACCCACATGAATAAAACAAACAATGAAGATATGAAGCTTGTGGGATGTGGCTTGGAGTGACAAGAATACATCACAAATTTCGAGCCTTATTCGATTCCTTCCAGCTATGTCCAACTCACAGCTATTTGGTATTCTTTGTTCTTGCAGATCCAACCAAATTTAGTGCAGACAATATCGACTTCATCCTTGCTCTGGTGTGGAATTTAGTTCTGTATTACTTATATTCCCTTTACAAGTCATGTTTGGACAGACGCAAGGCTCCGCCAGAGATTTCATCCTCTCTTGGGTGCGTGAAAAGCTCCCGAACCGAAACGTGACCAACTTCGACAAAGACTGGCAGAATGGCGTGTTGATATGTGAACTGGTGAATGCTACACAATCCGGGTTGATTCCGCCAAAACTTTACGCGGACCAGACGAACGGTGAAGGGAACGCAAAGCTGGGGATGCAGATTGCGCATGATGCGTTTGGAATACCGCAGGTCATTTCTCCCTTCGATTTGGCGTCGTTGCAACTCGACGAGTTGAGCCTTTTGACATACTTAGCCTTATTTTGCAAGTATGAGAGCTTACATAAAGGGACTCACAGTAAGGGTGTCCAGGGCTCACCAGGGACTAAGGACCAAGAGATCGCTTGTAAGGCTTATGGTACTGGGCTGAGATCAAGTGAACTGGGAAAAGTTGCGGAGTTTGTAGTTGAGTTGAACGGTGCTAAGCCCACTGACATCACTATCGCAATCGAGTGCAAGCCACTTCGAGGAGCCGTACACGAGGATAAGCCTGATCTTAGTGTAAAACCGCTGAACAGGAACACGTACTGTGTGAAATATTTACCCACAAGGCCGGGAGATTACGTCATCAGTATTCTGCATTGTGGAGCGCATATACTGAGGAGTCCCTTTTACCTCACTGTTCCTGTGTTAAATGGCGTACACACCAAGACACTTGCAAAGAACCATTCTACAGAACTCACAAATGGTACCTCATCAAATGGTCATGAAATGTCCCCAAACGGCAGCTACTCAGGAGCATCGACCCCATCCACAAGCCAGAACAGCTCCCCAAGTCAGTCTTCGGATGAAGAGTTTAAAAACCTCTCACCCTCTCCTCCCTTCTTGACCAATGGAGCTTCATCACCCAGAATTCCCTTGAATACCGCCGAGGGACCAGGCCTGATCGCAGGCGAGGTTGGTCGCATTGGCAAGTTTACAGTTGTCACTGACAACTCTACCAAAGGCCCCTTGAGCGTCTGCATAAGTTGTCCAGCGGTTTCCATCCCGGTTCCATACGTCAAAAGCTCGAAAAAGGATGGTTTCACAGAACACACGGTGCTGTATATACCCACAGAACCCGGCGCATACGAGGTATACATCAAATGGGGCGACTTGCCAATCAACGGAAGCCCCTTCAAGGTTTACATCAACAACGTGTCAGAAGATGGCGTCATTGACGGGATGACCCGCGGGAAAGAGGACCTTGGCGGGCGTGGAAGAATCCGGGTTTATTACGCAGTAATGTCAACAAATTTGAAAGTTCGAAAAGATAATGAGCTGTTGGGGAAATTCCTGAAGGAAAAAGGAATTTCTAGCCGTTCAGATTTTGATCCATGGATTCCGCTTGATGTTGGGATGAACAAGGCGGAGAGAGACAAAGTCTTCTCCAAGGCGGGAACTCGTCGCACTCCAATGGTATTTGCTAACGACGTATTTATTGGAGGCTACGAGGACGTGTTGATTATGGATAAACAAGGATTGTTCGACAAGTACTTGAAGTAAGGTTGTCAAATCAAGGCAAGTAGCGTTCAAGAGAACGTCGTTTTGCAAAGCCAAGCTTCAGTTGACTACGTTTTAGCTGAATGTGTCAGCGATGTGTCAGCGGTAATTCCCTTCTAGAGCATAGTGCTCCAGTTTATTTTCTCAGCGGCCACCCTACTAAACGGCAGTAAAGCTTCCTCTGATGGACTTCGGAACCGTTCAGTTGACAATCATAAAGTAAAAATAGTAAGCATTCAGTTTCGTTTGCCCTCTTCAAGATTGATAATATGGCGAATGTGTATAATTTCTTGCTGTTGATCAAAGGGAATCCAGCACTGAAATATCCCTTTACACTTAGCTAAAGCTAAAACTTGCAGGGGCATAGTCAGGATTTTTCAAGGGGGGGGGGGGGGGGGGGGGGGTCACACTATGTCACTCATCAGATTGCCGCCTGAATATTGTAGGTTGTTTGTTTAAAAAAGGCTTAAAGGGGGAGGGGGGTCACGGGCACCCCAGGACCCCCCTAGCTACGCCCTTGACTTCACTCGCTTCAAAAGCTACCTTTAACGCAGCCAAGCACTCTTGTCTTGCGAAGGACAATAATGAGTTATGCTTTTACAATAAATCAGACTCAACGCTTGTCGATTCATATAACGAAAGAAAATATTAGACAATGAAGAAAAAATTCTGATACTTGTATATTTAATATATGCCTTATTGCAAGAAACTCAAAACAAGAATATTAATATAATTGATTTGCTGGTATATTTGATACTACTTTATTGTAAGAAATTGAATGAGCGAAATTATCAATAATTAATTTGTCATTATTTATATTGCAAACCGACGAAAACCTCAAAATACCTTTGATTTCACAGTTTGTGGTAACAGTATGCATTGCGTTTTGTACAAACGCTGTTTTCTTTCTTTTTTGGAATGTTTGCAGCTAAAGCTGCTTTGTAGAGCTAATTAGTATTAATATTTTAAGCCCAAAAAGATGTTTGTCGATATAAGTTGCTTGTTTTTTATGTCGGCAGAGAACTCTGATTTGTGATTCTGAAGTGAAAAGATACGGCAGAAGAACTTCATGTTTAAAATGAACTTTTCTTTATAGCGAACGATGCTATAGAGTTTAAAATGCATGTTTATTTTTTAAATCTTGATGTTTCTTTCTCATTGCTCAGCCAATCAAAACACGAGAAGGTTAAATTAGCCACTTCACGTGCCAATAATTAGTGGCACGTGCAGCTGTTGGTTCTGCCACAGGATTGGCTGAGAACTAATTAGGAAAAACATAAAGATCGGTCAATTTTTAAGTAGACTCGGGTGCCTTTTTGATTACCTTAAAGTTACGAGAAATCAAGAAACGATTTAAGAAAGTTGTAAACATTATTTAAGAATATTTAGCGAGTCAATAATGCTCTATGTGCCTTAAAAGATAAGTAATTAATATATGAGACCATTATTTAAGAGACGAATTATTTTTAATAATCTTTGGCATCAGTGCTTAGTGAAGCTTAATTGAATAAAGTAAGCAATCCCAAAAAAGGATACCGTTTCGTTATTTCATAGCATCCACATATGTGTTTCGTCGCTGGGTGCTTCGAGCAGTTAGCAAACTTAAAATCGACTTGGTTGTTCGACAGGATAGCGAAGTCGGTCTTTGTTTTCTGCAAACGAATCAGGAAAGTTAATTTTAACTTTTTCAGGCTCGTACTGTGGAGAGTCAATGGAAAATATCGTGTCAGATAACAACGAGACCACAGGGAATCGTTTTTAAACGTTAACGTTTACCGAGACGTGAGATTTCCACACGGTCTCAAGATTACCTTGCGCTGAATCAAGAGAACGTTTCTACTGAAAATTGATAACGAAGCGGATTTTCAGTGAAAAGTGAAGATTACCAACCTTCCCTTAGTTGTCCTAAGTCATCTCCTTGTCTCCCTGTTTGGATTTCACGTGCTAACAGGTCGTCATGTATTCGCACGTGATTGACTTCTTCAACCAGGTACCCCCTCCTACTATCCCTGTGTCGCAATCTGAAGACGAAATCAAACGATACTTCCTGAGTCTTGTGCAATTTCGCGAGATAAAGATTCAGAATCAAAACTTGGCTTTAAAAAGAAGGCAAGAGAAAACTTGAAAGCCTACGCACTCAAATGAAATCTACCGAGTAGTACTTTAGGGTTTGGGTGCTAAAGTGTGACCATTCAAATGAAAGCTACTGAGCAGTACTTTCCTGTGGTGCTGGTTTTATGCTGTACGAGGTGGTTCTAACTTTTGAGTCTGTGGATGAAATCCTAAAGTGTGACCATTCAAATGAAAGTTACTGAGCAGTACTTTCCTGTGGTGCTGTTTATTGTGCAGTACGAAGTGGTTCTAACTTTTGAGTCTGTGAATGAAACCAATAAAATGAAAGCTACTGAGCAGTACTTTCCTTTGGTGCTGTTTATTATGCTGTACAAGGTGGTTCTAACTTTTGATTCTGTGGACAAAATCCTAAAGTGTGACCATTCAAATGAAAGCTACTGAGCAGTACTTTCCTGTGGTGCTGTTTATTATGCTGTACAAGGTGGTTCTAAATTTTGAGTCTGTGAATGAAATCCTAAAGTGTGACCATTCAAACGAAAGCTACTGAGCAGTACTTTCCTGCGGCGCTGTTTATTATGCTGTACAAGGTGGTTCTAACTTTTGAGGCTGTGGATGAAATCCTAAAGTGTCTCCACTCAAATGAAAGTTACGTAGCATCACCTTACTATGGTGCTCTTTTAAACTGTACAAGAACGCTAACTTTTCATTCAATAAAATCCTTTGGTCGCAAAGTACGACAGTTGAATGGTAAAGGAGTAAAGGAAGACCATCGACGATATCTCTGTTGTGGTTAACTATTCCAGGAAGTCTATATCGTAGGATAGCTCGATTGCTAGCACAGTTGTTACCTGGTCACTTCTCTTCTGAGCCTTTCGTTTCTTTCCCTTGTTCGTTCCAGTTCGTCAAACAGCAGATGAGAGCGCCTTCTCAAGAGAGTCATTTCCTCGCTATCATTAACTGAAAAATAAATGTGCGCCGTTTTACTGTAGAAATTCCTTGATCAAACTTTTTGAAGATCTAATCTGCTTTAAGGCACTTTGGTACAAAAAAGGGAAGGGCTTTGAAGAGGATAGAACGTGCCATAATATTTGATGTTGGATCAAGCGATTTGAAAGGCGTTTTCAAAGCCGTTGTATATTCGTCGGTATTCCACCGAACCTTCCCATCGTGCACTGCATTGATTGTGTAGAGCTACGTATCTTTATGGCATGGCATAAAATAGTTATGCAGAGCTTTCTCGTGATATATCATGGAATATGCCACCTGTCATCTGCATAAACACTCGCCTAAAGGTTCGTGTGTATAAGAAGAAAATACACAAGTGACTCGTGGGATATTCCATGTTATTATCCAACTCTGTCAGGTATTGTACAGAAAACGCACGAGACAAGTACAAATATTCCGCGATATTGTACATTTGGATATCGCGGAGTATTTTTACTCGTTAATTGTATTTTGACTCGCCCTACGGGCTCGTCAAAATACAGCACAACTCGTAAAAATACTCCGCGATACTTCAAGCCAAGTAATAAGATATATGTGTACCACTTGAAAGCACTGCATATCTAGTATATACTTACGATATATACGATAGGGCCTTCCAAAGTCAAATACCGTGCGCCTTGAAGATCAAACAAAACACAATGATAGAGTGAGAACCAAAGTGATTACCCTGACACAACGACAATAGGCATATATAATGCAATTAACCAGTCAGAATTCGAAGCAGACGCCAAGCGCGGGAAAATGCATGTAAGCAAGTCTCTGGTTTTGATTTAGCTTCTGATTGGTTGACAAGGTGGCATGACTTCTACTCAACCAATCACGGAGCCAAGAATTACTAATTCAAGACCTGAAATGCACTGTAATAAATAAAAATAAAAGAGCAAAACATGGCAGAAGTTGTCATGCCGATTTCCTTATGAAAGGACATATTTTCATAAAAATTCTCATCCAGTTACATGGATAATGACGCTTATTTAAAAATAAGATAAAATTCAATTAAAAACTCTTAAGTAATCTACCTTTGTCTGTGGGCTTCGATTGGAGAAGGTGACCACGTGACCACTGGAACACTTCTAGTGCGTGGAGTTTTTGGAGGGGCAACAGCCTGTCAATCAATCAATCAATCAACACGGGACAGACAGTCAGTTAACAAAGACATTCAACAGATCAGTTAGATAATCAACTTAATATCGACCAAGGTGGCTTGTTTCTCTTTCTTTCTAAGAAATTACGATTAATCGGTCAAGCGACTGGAAATCTTAAAACCAATCGCTCTGATCGCGAGAACAAAGTGGAACAGCTTCTTTGTTCGAGGGAGAATTTCCAACATGCAAGGTTTGGGGACTTTCCATAGCAACGATGCGTTAGTTCGGTTGGTACCCCTTTAAAACACGCAGCATTTACAACCATCCACACAACTTTGTCACGAGATGGTAGGTGGGTCAACGAAATCGTGATATTATAGGTCGTCTGTCAGTTAAGCTGCGTTGTTATTGTTGACCAATCAGATCAACGATCAGAGTACTTATACCACCCACTGACGTTACACAAATCACTTGACTCTGATGATGACGTCCGCTCAGGTTGTCGAAACGTCAGCCAATATCACCACAAACAGTCCTTCTCAGGACTACACGATCGTACTTCACTTAGTTATGATGTACTTAACAAACAGAGCCTCCCCGTATAAAAGTTATTTTAGTGCACCCCCGGGACACACACACACGCACACTGTCAAATGGAATCTATTCATTTTAATAAATATGTTATTTTTTTACTTTCTTCCGGTTCAGGATGTCACTCGGACGTCTGTACTTCAATCCCAGACTCCTCTAGGCCAATCAAAAAAACGAGGTTCACACCATCTATTGAACAACGATTTCTACACCATTCCTTTCAATAAGCACTGTAAGAAGTACCACAGATTGTTGAGTGGAATGCTTAAAACCACTCACAAGGCAGGCGGATTTGATCGCGTTTTTTATGCGGGCGCGGTGTTTGTCGACAGCCTCCCTCTGTGAGCGGCAGGATTGATTTGCTGGCTTCAAACCCTGGAGACCGTTCAAAACAAGGAGATAAGTAAATATTATGTTAGAAAGAAAAAGCAGCGGTATGAAGTGACAGTGGGTTCGTTCTTGATACAATTGTTGCGGGATAGATTTAGCAAACTGTGGCTTCTCAGGATCACTTCTATTATTCTGCGTAGGATCTCACCATTCTGCCGGTTCCGGCAGTCAACTCTCCCTAAACTACACAAAACTAGCGATTAAGTAAGCTCGCTCTGAGCTGTGATTGGCTGATTACTGGTTTCCTTTCTAGAACAAGGACAAAGGACAAAGACACTAAACAATCTTGGGCGGGCGAATACGTGTCCGAGTGTAGAGCTAGAATTAGTTGGTCAAGCGATTGTAACCAACTTTACGAGGTTCACGTAAGTAAGATACTTGTGAGACTGTAAGGTTTCTGTGCCAAATACAACTATGGCTAGCTACAGAGCTTGAAAGTTACACATGGACGTGATCCTAAATTTATTAGGAAGACACGCAGAAAAGCTTGTGGTAACACTTGCGGGAAATACTTCGGCTAAGCTAAATTCACGTTAATTAAAATGTTCGATAAACTAATAGCTTCGGAAACTTTTTCCGCGGTTCTTTACACAAACACTTGTTTGTTTCAAACCACATTAAGCTGGTTTGCACGTACAATAAATGAAATTGAATAAATTGTTGTAAATGTTGTAAAATATGCTTCAACACAATAGAAAATTGATTATTTGCTGGAAAGAGTACCCCGGCACTCGAGGGATGCGGGATACTTTCGTCTGATTCTCGTGGTACTATTTTTGCTGTTATAATACACTTAACAAAATTACACAATTCTGATTGGTCCAGAGAAGTATAATTTATCCCTAACCTCGCACCCAGACTCTCCGTTCCCCTTGACCAGCGGTTGGGAAACAAGCGACCCCGGAAAGATCCGGTTTGAAGTCCAAAAATATCGGACTTCCGGCTGAACTGCGCATGCTTAGGGTTCAGCTCCACGTAAGAGTTTGTAAGAGTTCTGTTTTACTTCCGTTTATTTGAATTGTTTGAAAAAGCCAATCAAAATCGTCAACCTATCGGATCTTTCGAGAGTCGCTTGTTTCGTCAAGCCTGCGCGGTACGGAGCGAAGACTCGAAGGACGAGAATGAATTAATCCCAAATTTTACTCCGTAGGAGAATCTTACGTTTCCATGGCAACGGTACGTAAGCGCAGCCATACTCGGTGCTAATTTGAACATTTTTATGGGTGAAATCAGACGACAAGACACATAAACGTAAGTTGCAACTTTCTGAAATTATTTTTTGGGAGTGATTTAATTGAATGTACCTTTAAAAAAATTGCACGGCCTCGAAAATTTCGTAGATTTGTTGGATGAACTATATGCAAAACATCGCAAGACCTTATCGTACAATTTGAAATTAACAAGTACTCGCAATAAAACAATACTTTCTGGCCTGAATAAAAATTTACGTGCAATGCTGTGTTCCATACCTTACAAAAGGACACAGGGCGGAAAACAAAGTGAACTAGAAGAAAATAAATTTTCATCAGCGCTTACGTCATGTCCGTCATTTGATTCACCGGACCCACTTCCCAACACTGGCCCTCTCCAGCATCGGTTTTTACTGTCAAAATGTACTCTTCTTTGATTTTCCATAATGATCTGAAACGAATGCGAAAGGCGGAAATATAATAGGCTAAAACCTGCAAAAACAAAAGCTACCGTGAACAGCATAATAAACAGCGCCACAGGAAAGTACTGCTCAGTAGCTTTCATTTGAATGGCCACACTTTAGGATTTCATTCACAGACTCGAAAGTAAGAACCACCTTGAACAGCATAATAAACAGCACCACAGGAAAGTACTGTTCAGTAGCTTTCATTTGAATGGCCACACTTTAGGATTTCATCCACAAACTCGAAAGTTAGAACCACCTTGAACAGCATAATAAACAGCACCACAGGAAAGTACTGCTCAGTAGCTTCCATTGAATGGTCACACTTTAGGATTTCATCCACAGACTCGAAAGTTAGAACCACCTTGAACAGTATAATAAACAGCACCACAGAAAAGTACTGCTCAGTAGCTTTCATTTGAATGGTCACACTTTAGGATTTCATCCACAGACTCAAAAGTTAGAACCACCTTGTACAGCATTACAAACAGCACCACACTGAGGAAAGTACCGCTCAGTACATTTCATTTGAAAGGCCACACTTTAAGGCGTTGTTACACTGTGCAATGTTTCGTGCAGCTTGTCTCGCAACGTCATTACGAGACAAGTTGCACAGCAATACTGGGGTCCTGAAACGAGATGGTTACCATGAATTGGTCATATCAAACGTTTCTTACACATACGAAAAGCTCTTATTTTCACTACTGTTAAGTATAGTGTTCATAACTGCGACGATCACTCACATCTCAGGGGCACCCAACGAGCCAAATCAACCAAACGCTGTAGAAAGGCATTTTTAAAGTACCTTTTGGTGTTTGAACTCTGTTTGAAGTGATGTTTTGGTTAGCTAGAAAAATGTGATCTGTTCGGATTCCTTAACTGAAGTCTTAATATATTGCCCGAAAATTTTAGGGAACAAATTCTTCCTTTGAGAAAATGCTAGCTGAAATGAACTTTCCACGAACTTTCTGGGGAATAATTATCTTTCCGAAAATGTTAGCTTACGTTTTTGACTGCCAAAAACAGCAATTACGACCTTTCCGAAAACCTTAGGGGCCATGATTTCCACATTGCCAATATTTTAGGCCACGTTTCAGTTACGAAAATCCGAGTGCTCTCTTTAAGTAATCGACGCTGAAAGCCTAAGGCGAACTACCCTCCACCGAACACGAGATATCTACCGGAACTTGTCTTTCACTGGTCGCTGGGTACCCCTGACATCTTCATTCATTAATTCGCAGTTCAAATACATTATTTTCATATATTCATCACTCACGGTTTTATTACGAACTAACAAAATTACCTGCTCCCAATTGGCTCGTGTTAGCTTAGTTGGTAGAGCACTGCACCGGTATCGCAGAGGTCGTGGGATCGACTCCCGTACAAACCTGAATTTTTTTTCAGGCTTTATTTTCACTACTGCGTTAAGTAGTGTTCATAACTTCAATGATCATTCACATATTCGTTCTTTTAATCCGCAGTTCAAATATATCATTTTCATCATATTCATTCCCATATCACACTTAACGGTACGCAGTTATCAAAGTTATAGTCAATTAAATCACTTATTTTTCTTTTAGCGATTCCCCAAAAAATTTGCTCTTAATTCGGCAAAATTCTTTCTTTTAGGTAAAATTTTGGTAAAATTCGTAAAATTCTATGTTCTCTGCTTGTGATTAAATCGATTTGCGATATAATGAGGCTGAAATTAACGCCTATAACTGAGTGAGCTGTTTATTTTTTTCAGAACACTCGATCGATATGGTGAGTTTAATAAAATTACCGAGACTGTAAACTATAATTTTAGATCGAAAAGAAAAAATACGTCGCTGATGACTAAGTGTAACTCTTCATGAACGCTTATACCAGAAAAGCGCTGCCAGAAGTTGATTAATGTGTATTATTTATACACTAACTGGATTATTTGTAAACAGTGACTGTTTGACATACCGTGAGATTTATATTACTTCGATGTAAGAGTGTATACTGAGGATTTGAGGCTACTGGGAGTTGAATCAAAAGTAAATATTTGTCTGACTGCTCCGTCAGTAACAAGAGAAAATAATCAGCTTGCATGGGAGATTTAATTTTGATGTATTTTGATTGTCAAGCGCAATTGATGGAGAACACCTTATGATGTCAAAGAAAAGTCTCCATCTTGTCTTTCAACCAATCAAAAAACAAAACGCTTTTTATTATTGCGAAGGATATTGTCGTATTCCAATATTTAAATTAACCATAGACCCTATGCAAAAATGGCTGCCTTTAAATTATTCTTTTGTTCTTATTCAAAATAGCCTCACTAACCTCGCTTTTGAGATAAAAAATACCAAAGAATTTGTTATCCCAAACGAGGTTAGTGAGGCTATTTTGAATGCAAAGAAAAGAATAATCTAAAGGCAGTCATTTTTGCATAGGGTCTATTACGTGCGCCGGATAATCCATCGCTTTTGCAGTTTTTGGTTCTGCTCTGGGATTGGCTAAAAAACACGTGCACGACACGTGCGCGTTTTTGACTGCGGAGCAAGAAAAGATTTCAAGTTGTAACATTTGGTGAAGTTACACACAACACAACACGGTAAATGGCATTTCCCACGGTAGATCATCCCGCAGTGCATCATAATTGGGTTTTAGTCTACCGTAGTAACAAGCGGTTACAAACGATTTGTGATTTGCGAACAAGCGAAGGAAGCCCGCGAAAGAAAAACAATTTTCCTTCGCGCTTTCTTACTGCTGTCAAATGGAGCATCGTGATTGGCTCTCGTACCATGTCATGTCATGGGCGCTTCGTGTGATCTTTTTGACGTATCCATGGATATTTATCACAGGAAGTTTACCTCGGGAAAGTACGGTCACACTCACTGAATACAGTTTCCCCTGGTAAAAGGGTCAGTTACCACGGGGAAAAGTACCCCGTGTGACCACACCTATTATTTACGAAAGAGGATGCTGTATGACATCAAAGAAATCTCCGCATGTCTTTCAACCAACTAGAAAGAAACCTAAACTACTGCTTTAGTAGTGTTCATAACTGTGATGCTCACTCACACATTCATTCTTTAATCCGCCGTTCAAATATATGATGTTCATATATTCATTCTCACATATTCATCACTCACGGGTATATTACGAACCAGGAGCCCATGAATAGGAGCCTCCATCTGCACTGTTTCCTTGAGTCAACGTTTGCGCGTATCTTTCTATTTTTAGAACTGCTTTTTCTGCAGAAGGCTCCAATTTACTGGGAAAATTTGTTTCCAGTAAATTCCGCACACAAGCATCCGTAATAAAATTGTGGCCAAAGGTGGGGAGCGCGTTGTCCCGATCCTTCTCTTGGGCATTCTACATAGTGCGTGCAAATTTAGAAACCCGCAGCATTCTAAAATTAGAAAAGATACGCGCAAAGGTTGACTCAAAGGGCTGGTATGGGAGAGTGAAGCTCCTATTCATGGGCTCCTGTACGAACCAACAAAATGACCAGCTCTCAGTTGGCAGAGTACTGCAACGGTATCGCAAAGATAGTGGATTCGAATCCCGTACAAGCCTAATTTTTTTCAGGCTTTATTTTCACTACTGCTTAAGTAGTGTTCATAACTGCGATGATCACTCACATATTCATTCTTAAATCCGCAGTTCAAATATATGATTGTTATATATTCATTCTCATAGAAAGAAACCCGTAACTCTTTTTAATGTTGCTAAGGATATGGCAGTTCTATGAGCTGAGTTAAACTTTCCTCAATTCACTGAACCCTTAGTGGTAAACGAACATAACTTCGATTGAAATTCATTGGACAAACCATGAGCCATATTAGGGATTATGGATCCCGGAAAACTTTGCCTTTAGCCTCCGATCGGTTGCATGACGCGTGTTCGTCACCTGCTAAACTAGCCTGCGTAGCATGGCGGTTTTGGTTGCTAAGTAATAAAGGCGGGCGAGGGCAGAAAAACCGCGAGGAGATTGGGGCGGGTTTTTCTCGCGGCTTCGCCGCTCGTGCGCCCGGCTCGACAAACCCGCCATGCTACACAGGCTAGTGCTAAACATGAACTGGCCAATCAGAGTCATTTTATTGTTTTTAAGTCAACGTGATATCACGAATCATTTGGTTTTAAACCAGCTCGTATCCTCCACTTGTTTTGTATCTTATTCCAGTGGCCAGCGTTTAATTCTTTATCCATTCTTGTTTTTAAATAAGAATGAAAACCCTATGTTTAGATAGAGGTGCTTTAATACGCGAGGGGCGGTTAGGGTTAAAGGTTTAGTTAGGTGCTGAAGGGACTTCATATAAGACTCACTGAACCTCAGGTACAAAGATCGGGACACACTAGGTGACAAGTCGCAGGGACAAGTCTCTGCGATAAGCCGCCTCTTTTGCACTGCCTGGGAGACATTTGGCACCTACCAAGTCCACATGAGGCGACTTTTCTGTAGGCAGAAAAATGACGTTTTCCCATTAAGCCTGGTTTCCATATGATCGCAAACGATCGCAGACGATCGCAAAGAGAGCTGTTTCCATAGAATCGCAAACAATCGCTGAGCCGCCTGTAGCCATACATTTCAGTCAGCGGAAATGTCAAATGTACTCACGGTTTCGATCGCAGAACTATGGGTTCCATATGATCGCAAGTTTGAAAAATATGTTTGAATTCATGCTCAGGTCGCGGGAACAATTTGGTCGCCGTAACAGTATTTTCTCATGAAATTAGGCATGTCATACGAGCGGAATTGTCGCTGCGATCTGTCTACGTGACCTGTCCCTGTGACTTGTTACTTAGTGTGTACCGACCTTTCCTTCTTCAATTCTTGAAGCGACTACGAGTATTTTGACTCTCCCCTAAAGTAATAGTCCATCCCAAGATACCGGCATCGAGCTACTGAAAGTATTACCTCTCCCCACTAGATGAGACACTACTAAGTCAAAGGATACGCAGCATGAAGTGACTAGGAGTGTCACTTTCCCTCTGGAATTGTCCACTGGAAGTTTCCCTAGGAGTGTCCCATCGCTCCACCTCCACCCCCCCCCCCCCCCCTCCTGGATGGGATACTAGTCCATCACAGGATACCCAATATGAAGTGACTAGGAGTATTACTACTCCCCCTGGATGGGATGCTAGTCCATCACAGGATACCCAGCATGAAGTGACTAGGAGTATTACTACTCCCCCTGGATGTGATACATTCCCAGCATAAAGTGACAAGTGACAAGTAGTATTACTACTCCTCCTGAATGGGATGCTTGTCCATCAAAGGATACCCAGCATGAAGTGTATTGGAGTATTTCTACTTCTCTCAAGTTCGGTTGTTAGTCCATCACAGGTTGAGACTTCTCAGAACAAAAACTATAAACAGCGCTCTCTTTCTCGTCTTTATTACTCGGGCTTCCCGTGGAACGCCCGATTCTAAAGATGTCTTTCGTTTTTCTTCGCTCGTGTTTCATCCGCAAAGCTCACTTCACAAAAAACAAGAGGCTACAATTAGCCTAAACCCGGGCTTGCAAGAAACAGTATTGTATCCCTAACTTAGTGCTAAACAAAAGAATAGAGGGAAGTCTGTCTTTCTTACATCGGACGCATTGTGTTGAGCTTGTGTTGGAGTCTATTTCTTTAGACCCCTATCAACATATATTCCTCTAAAATACAGCTCAACCATTGAGCACAATAATTATAACACTTGTAAAAAATATTTCTAAAAGAACAAGAAAAAGAGAAACAGAAAAAATAAAGCCCGTGATATATACCACTAAAAGACATCGAACCCGGGTTAGCTGCGTCACAGGCAGGAACAATGACCTTTAGGCCACAGAGGTTTATCGTTATGCAAGATGATAAAAATAGTGTATTGATTCCAAAAAAAAAAAAAACTAAGAACACTTGTTTTCGCTTCGATGGATAATTGTTTGAGAAAGGAAACGCTTATCGAACGATGTTGGATTTTTTCGCATAAATGTGAATGGAGTCTCGGTGAAATGTGAGTAGAAAATTAATTAGCAGAGTGAAACTGTTTACAAATACGTCAATCCAGGGTCATTTGAAACACAAGAAAGGAACGTTTCTGGACAGTTTCAAGGGACGCTAGTACATTTGTAAAATATAATCGCTTATCATTCAAAAATTTAAGTCCAGAAATTGAGATATTGTGGCAAAATAGTAAATAAACTACCTGTCAAAGTCTCAGGGGTGTGTGATATCCCGTACTTGAGTTATTCACCAAAATGTACATCTCAATGGAGCGGATACGGGAACACGGCAGTCCATCTGGAGTTAAATTTTGGTCATGTTAAAAGCTTTCTTCTCGCTGTTGAACTTGCAAACATTCGTATAGACACTTGTCTTAACATATTAGTTGTTCAGACTTCAAAGACACAAGGTGAATCGACGTTTTCCGATATGTGACAACAGGCATCATTCTTGCTGTTGATATGAGATTTACACTCGAATCACTCGGCCGTGAAAGGTCAAACTCCTTTTGTCTGTAGTCTCTAATTTTTGGCGCTCCCCTCGCGTCGCGTCTCCTCGCAACTTCGCGCGCGCACGTGCCCCCACAATCCGTCGCCAAAATTAGAGACTACTCGCTGTCTACTGAAGCAGACACGGGGAAACACGGCAGTCCATCTGCCGTTAAGTTTACTCATGTTAAAAACTTTCTCCTCGCCGTTGAACTTCCAAACATTCGCATAGACACTTCTCTTAACATATTGTTTGTTCAGACTTCAAAAGCCACAAGATGAATCGACATTTTCCCATACGTGACAACACGCATCACTGTTGTTAAAAATAGTTAGCGCTTGCGCAGAAACGCCGGAAGTGCCATTTGTGGATGATACTCGACGACGAAAAAGAAGAACCGTCGGTAGTTTATGACCCGGGCGCCGCGCGAGAAGCGCAGCCCGGGTAATAACAGAACAACTCACAACAAGAGTGCCGCCTGTTGGATCATATCACGTACACGAAAACGTCGATTCACCTTGTGTTTTTGAGGTCTGAACAACTAATATGTTAAGAGAAGTGTCTATACGAATGTTTGCAAGTCCAACAGTGAGACGAAAAGTTTAACATGGCCAAACTAAACTCCAGATGTTTCCAATCTGGCTGCCGTGTTTGTGCCTCTGGCAGCTCCATACTAAACTCTGTAATTTTGACCGCAGCTGTAAAACAGTTTCACTCTGCTGAATATTTTATCTCCTCACATTCCATCGAGATTCCAGTTTTTTTTATGCAAAAAATTCCTCCGTTATTTAATGCAAGCTAGCAGACCTAAGAGGACACACAAACTCCTAGGATCATTTTCTAGGTAGTCGGTTTTCTATGCCGTCGTTTTTTGGGTCGTCGATTACTAGACATCCATAACACAAGCAATGTTAAATGTACTTGAAAAATGCGATGCATTAGAGAAGGCGCTACAACTATCTGTACATGATGAACATGACGCCATAGTGAAAATAAAATATGGAAAGGAATTTAGATCTCGTTATGCTAACTTTGTCATAACATTACAACCATGTAGGCGAATCAGTGAACTAGCAAATAAGAATTTCTGATTGCCTCTTGAAAGGCCGAGTGAAGGCCAATATGGCCTAAAGTTTTGTTTTGTGGTATTGACTGTGGATGCGCTGCTTACAGATATCTGTGATTTTATCACCGATATTTGGACTACTGAACAATCTGTGTTGCCTGCCTGTTAATCCTCTTGTTTCATTTATAACCTTGGTAGCTCACTGTGTTGTGGCTTCAACTCAACACATGGCTTTTGCAATTCTCTTCTTCGACTTCCC
Source organism: Pachyseris speciosa (assembly GCA_016490735.1). NCBI lineage: Eukaryota > Metazoa > Cnidaria > Anthozoa > Scleractinia > Pachyseridae > Pachyseris > Pachyseris speciosa. The sequence continues at coordinate 367,738 of JAEMWC010000232.1, read as the reverse complement.
CATACACATTGCAACTTCCACTCAACAAACGCAAGACGAAATCTCTCGCCCATACTCCCAGCGGTTATCCCAAAACCCAGCACAAAGATAGCCTCCAGGCCCTCGCGCACGGAATAACGGCCCAGTGATGACGTAATCAGGTACCATGTTTGAAAAGGGTGATCTTGTCATTGGTGGAATCGTGGGTGTTGCTAAGTGAACAGCGTCTCGTATTCCATCGATGGAATTTCCGGAAATAATTAACGCCAGTCGAGAGCCGGCGTGTGGCGCCAGGAAAACCGCGCCGGTACGGGGAGAGGAGAAAGTGCAGTGACCTGGCAAAACAAAAAATAAAAGCGATTCAATTGGCCATTTTACAGTTGCATGCTCAGTGACCTGGCCTATGAGTGGAGACGAGGCTGGTGGTGACCTTGTTTTGATACAAACCTCACTGCTTTTCTCATGTAAATCATGTTACTCTCAAGCCAACTAGTCCACATTTGCATGAGAAAGACAGGGAGGCTTGATCAAAACAAGGATACTTCACAAATTAATGTGATCAAGTAAGCTGAAGCCACTCAAAGGGCACTAAGGCCACAAGGTAGCGGGCATTACCCCTTGAATCTACCAAAGCAAAGATTGAGCCCAAGCATTAGCAGCCATGGACAGCTGTTTCGGCCTTCATCAACATGGCATAGCTAATGCTCAGGCTCAAGTACGAACATATCAATAAAACAAGCAATGAAAATGTAAAGCTTGTGGGATGTGGCTGGAGTGACAAGGATACTTCACAAATTAATGTGATCAAGTATTAAGCAGGCATTAGCATTAACAGCCTTTGAGTGGCTTCAGCTTACTTGATCACATTAATTTGTGAAGTATCCTTGTCACTCCAGAGTAAAGCATCAGGCATCAAATTGAGCGAATTTGTTTTGTTGAGCGACAAACGAGGGTAATTCTTCACATAACGATCCAAAGTTAACCGTTTAACGATCTAAACACATACCCTGCATATTGACAGCGAGCAACCAGCCAGCTCCTTTATGTTAATTTAACTTTCCTGGTTCTTTCTTTCGAAATCATTTTAGATCTGGCTTATTTTCTTCACTTATTACGGGAAAAGCGTTATTGTAAAAAAAAGTCGATTGTTGTAATTTCACTTGGAACTGAAAAACACTGTTAATTCGATCAAAAAAGTTCGAAAAAAAATGTGCCGGGTTATATTATGAATTTCTATCACTGCTCTTATTGGATACCTCCAAATTACCACCAATTCGGAAAAATGAAATCCCGCCGTATTTTTCACACTTTCTAGTACACCCAATCTGTTTAATTTCCTAATGTACTTCTCACCCTCCCCCGCCCCAAAATCCAAATACCAAAAAGCCTATTTTAGCATTTAACAAACTCAAGTCCAAAGACACGAAGTCGGAAACAGGTCGTTTAGTCCACAAGTCGTATCGCCTACAATCAGACCACTCAACCTCTGTCTGACACTGAATCCACGATGTAACTTCACAGGATTTTCTGTGTGGGCGAATCGACTTTGCGTTTGTTAGCGAATCGACTTCATTGTCCGCAAGTGAAGGTTCGACTGCTGGAATGTAGGCGAAACAACCTACGTCCATACAGTCGCACCTCCACTTGCGGACACCTCTCATTAGCGGAAACCTCCCATTAGCGGTAGTCCCGGCAATTTCTCCATTGAAACTATAACCTCCTATAAGCAACCACCTCTCGTAAGCGGAGACCGTCTCTTGTTTGAAGCCCCATGGGTTAAAGTAACCTCCTTTAACTCTTTCCCAGCGGCCATTTCGTAACTCATTTTTTGTGATATTTGAGGGTTCATGGCGAAGTCAATTTCTTTCTTCCATATTAGGGGTTACCACGGAGATTTTGCTGGTCCTCTATCTTTGTTGTCACGCTCGTCACGCTGGCTGTCGTTTATTTTTAAACGATTACTGCAGCTACAATTCGTTACTTATTTGATTTATGTGTATTTTTCGAGCCATTTTCCACCTCAGAAGCCCCCTGCCTGGCATCATAAAGCTGGGTTGATGGGTAGAGGCCATCCTTTGAAAGAAAACAGAGGTGAGAAGCAATTTCAGACGAAGTGGGCCGCTAAATGTATTCGAGCGAGTGATGGCAATTCACGGAGTGAAGTTGTGTCTTTAGTCGTTTTGTGAGTGGATTCCGGGACCTGGCATGGCAATTTTTGACTTTTAAATAATGCAATCGGTGCAATCTTTTGCCAGCAGGACCGGGTGGCTCGACACATATAAAAAATACGTGAAATGGAAATTGGCAGAAGTGAAATGGAAATTGGCAGAATTCCATGCTGCTGTTTGGCAAGAAAATCCCAGAATTCCTTTGGGTCACAAACGTGAAAATTACAGACAACTGAAATCAAATAGCGTTAACCACGTCGCGCTAAAGTGAGCAGGAAAAGTGCAAGAAATTGCAAGAAGTGGAGTCGAGATTTGCTGCCAACGTGAACTTTTAGCTTGAAGAGGAATTTTTGTCTGAAAAACTTCAAGGCAAAGTTGTGTATTGTTTGGTGTTGTCCAACAGCGTTTTATGGTTTTGTATTTGGCAATAATAATGGCTCATTTCTAACATAGTCCGAGATTTGAGAAAGTTGCAGGTTTTCAAAGCACCGGTCTTCTAAGACCGGTAAATTACAGAGCCGCTGGGAAAGAGTTAAACAGACAGATCTCTTGAAAGCGAAGGGCAAACGACATTTTCACTTCATTTATGTTACACATCTGTCGATTTGTTTCGCTATTTACCGACAGCTTACAGTCTCTCAAATTCCAGCATCCAGTTCATGAAACATTCACCGCTGTTTTATTCATGCAACATGGACTTGCTAATTCTAGAACAAGGCATGACTAATACCTCCCCCCTGTGGTACTGTAAGTCTTTCAACCTCCCGAAAGCGGACACCTCCCGTAAGCGTGCTCTGCTCGTTCCCGAAGGTGTCCGCTGACCGGAGGTTTGCCTGTATCAGCAATGGAAACTCACCTAGTGTTAGCGATTTATCCTTATATTTCAATGGAACCTTCCCGTGAGACCTTTCAACCCAAGAATTTTCCAGTGGGCTGCCCACGAGAATCAGGTTATATTGGTCAGCGGTTTTCTCGTACAATTCCACGTCACGCACTACTGGTGCCCAAGTGTCGGAAGTTAAAAAGAAGAGATTGGCGATGTAAACGGAAAAGTGTCTCAGGGTTTCGGTAATGTGATTCTGTTGGGATGAGGAACCTGAAAGAATGTGGCAAGAACTTAGAATCCATATCGGCCTGAGGTCACGCAAAGGCATAAAATAACCTTACAACTAGCCTGCGTAGAAAGCGTTTCCGTTCGAACGAAGTTTTCCAAGTTTTGACCGCTCGAAAATTAGAATGCAGTAAAATGCACTGTTCGAATGGAAACGCTTGCTACGCAGGCTACTTTACAACAATGCGTGCTTTATAAAAGTCAGAGGTGACTTCACAAAGCACTTTGGAAAAGACTGGGACCGAGTGCACGCGCAAGCTATTGCGGGATGAAACAATCGCATCCCCCCCAAACAATCCCACACTCCCTCACGCGGCTCTCGATCTGAGTATTTTCCAAAGTGAGCTACGGAGAAACAATACACCAAAACGATACAATAAACCAAACACAATGGAAAAACAAACAAACATTAGACTAACAACGGACTTGATACATGGTGTACCAGTCACAATCTCTCAGGGTACACTGCTCTTCAAAAATATCCCTGTTGTAAAATACAGCTGAACAAATGAAAACACGTGAGCTTTTAGTAACTGTGTATCAAAATGGCTAGATCGAAGGACGAAATCGTGGAATCGAGGCTGGAGAAATGAGAAAACAAGGAACGAAGGGAACGCTGGGAAGAGAGATATAAGCTCCACTTCCCATTGTCCCTCGCACGCTCTTGTGCTTTTGTTTACGATTTGTTTCTCCATTTTTCTAACGGAACCTCTTTAGTGGAGGGACAGAGAGACCACTGGGTGACGCGTTTTTTATATATCGCAGAAAAGAAAAATATTTGATGATTACAACCATGGTTGACCACTAAATTGTCCCCAACTATGATTGGTTTAAATAGACCACGTGACGTTATTAGAGACTATCAGACAATAGTGTCTGAATAGCCGGTAGATGCTAAATTCCGTCGCTTTTCAATTCCATTAGCAATGTTATCCTGTTTACTGTGAGCAAACGACATCTAGACTGTGCTGCATCGGCTGCTTTCTCAACGGCTGTTGGTGGTAAGAAATCACAATTACAGAATGCATCTGAGTGCTTATTGTAGGTCATCGGACTGACAGTTGCCCCTGGAAGTTTGGTGTTCCTTAAGCAATGATCAGTATCAGTTCAAAGAACTCCATATTTCAGGAGATAGCTACCAGCCGACACTTCTTCGACGAAGTCTCTGACCATCTATGGTAACCCATCGATCTCTATGTCGGCCTTTGAATGTCTCATGTTTTCCCTTTTTCTTGTACCGATTTGTTTGCTGCTTTGCGCAATTCAACCTAAACACCGTTGTTGCCAACCTGTACTTTATCGATGAGCTATACAGTAACTCTAGGGTGCATCTAATTCACTGTTCACCGCACAACTGTCTGAGAAATCTCTACCAAAGTGTTACATTGGTAATGAACGAACCCACTTATTTATAATGAGAAAGTTGAGAACACACTCAAGTGATTCAATTTTGATTCAAAAGATCAACAGTCATATCACAGACTGCAAAGACAAACCAACAGATTGCTTGAAGGCTACAATAGATCTGACCTTCAGTTCCTAGAACTGTGCTATTAATAAAAGTCTTTCAAACACGTCCTACTCATAGGCCGGTTTCATTCCAACGTCGAAAAGGTAATTTTGCTCCTTTACATTATCTTTTGCTCTCACAGGTTTTGTGGTTCTCGGCGAAAATAAAATCGGAAAAGCTAAATTGGGGTAAATTTTAACAGAAAGACTCTGCCAGACAACAATGCAAACAAAAAAATTTGTTGCAGACAATCTCGTGACTATCGCATGACTACTGACCCGGAAGCGACGAAGTGTACGGCTTGAAAAGAAACTTTTTTCATATTAATATACTTGTCTGATGCGAAAGTGTGCGACTAAGGCTATGTCTACACTATACCCGATAGCTCTTGTGCCGGCACGAAAACCATATCGGATAGGGCTTTTGTTCACATTCAAAACCATGATTTCGGCACGGTTTTTGCGTCGGAGCGATGCTGGGCCGCTGCGGTCTTGAAAGTGAATCGTCACATATCGGATAGGTTTTCGTGACACTTTCTGGAGTAGTGTGAACAAAGAATCGAACCGAAACGGAAATCAACAACGAGGAGCAAGGATTGGATTCTAGTGGAAAGATGGCGATGGTTTTGGCACTTTTGGGCCAATGCCGTTCACACCAGGCCGGAGTATTTTTGACAACGGCATAAAATGCTATCCGGCATAGTGTAGACATAGCCTAAATGAGCTTTGCAATGTAATGAACCCCTGGCTTCGCTACTGATCTTTTCTTAAACGGAAACATGGCAATGAAGTGTTTTGACAGCGAAATACAGAAACAACAAGTTTTTTGTTGTCCTAATTCGGTGAAAAATACTTAATTGGAAATCAGCCAATATGTCTGGGAACGCCATTTCGGGGAATACCCTTCCGGAACAACAACACAGGCGAGTAGGTTCTTGTATTTGCACAAATAAAAGTGCGGCTGATATAGATTTCGTGATTTCTTCCAGAGAAATAAGTTGGAAATGGGGCAGAGCAACTCAAGCACAGAAACCGAAAGGGCAACGCTTAATACTGGACCGGTGAACGCGAGAGAAGATGACATAACAGAGATCGTAGTCGTAGATCACAGGGCGGTTAGTACTGGATCAGTAAACGCGAGAGTAGATGACGAGATGCCACAAATCGTAGTCGAAGGAGACACGCAGAATGGTTCGACGGGAAACTTCAACGTGATAACTAGACGGCGGAATAGAAGCCAGCCGCGACCACAAAATGGTTCCGTGCCAACCGATAACACAGCATTGCTAAGTCCCTATGTTCGATGGTATTTCGCTTTAGCCGGGGTGTGGTTTTCGCCTCTGGAAAAGCCCATCGTCGCAAGAAACCTCCCAAGGGGACCCTGTCGAATTGCCTACGCCGTTTGGCAAGTGCTAGTTTTTCTCATAATGTGGTCGTTCTTCTTATACTCGATGGGGTTCTTGACTTTGCGGACTTTGCAAGAAGTCGACTGGTTGTGTCCGCTTACGGACATAAAAAACATGGTCTACGGGCTGTCTTGGATAGTAAACCAGCACGCAGGGCTTGTGTTCTTCCTGTTCGGCGATCTTGAAAATCTCATGGAGCAGCTAACCATCACAAAAGAAGAGGTAAGGATTCTCTAGAGGGAGGGGTCGGGGCAAAGGGGAAACCCGTGGGTGGAGGAGTCGGGGGAAATTTTCGTAAGTTTGGTTATTCGTACTCTTAATTCAAAACCTGCAACCATTTCGAACGAAAATGTTTCTTACTCCAAGATACTGAAACACCCTCTTTCAAAATTTGCAACTCCATTTTAGCCCCACCTTTACGTTGAACATTGTATAAAGGACCATAAAGGCACCACTTACATTTTTTTCAGCCGCTTGATTTGCGGACACGTATCAAGGCTGAGTTAACTGTTAGTATAAAACACAAATGAATGTGAGATAAACTGGTAACATATGAGAGCAAAGACTTGTACCACAGAATAATGATACGGTTGACGCGCAGTGATTGTTCCGGGAACTCAAAGAGAAACTCGACGCATAAGCTCACTAGCCTGGCTCTCACCAGTCTCCTGTAGTTCAGTGGTAGAGCATCCAAACTAGAAATCGGAAGGTCATAGGTTCGATTTCTGTCGGGAGAACTCGGAAAAAAAGAGTAACTCAGTGGTAGAGCATCCGAACTAGTAATCGGAAGGTCATAGGTTCGATTTCTTTCGGAGAACTCGGAAAAAAAAGAGTAACTCAGTGGTAGAGCAATGGAACTAGTAATCGGAAGGTCATAGGTTCGATTTCTGTCGGGAGAACTCGGAAAAAAAGAGTAACTCAGTGGTAGAGCATCCGAACTAGTAATCGGAAGGTCATAGGTTCGATTTCTGTTGGGGAGAACTGCACATTTTTCTCTCGCGTACGCCTGCTCTCTTATTTATTTGTTTATTTATTTATTTATTCATTCCATATCATTAATGCAGAATTGTTGTTATAAGCTCTGGAAAGCAACAACTGTACAATATTTGTTACCCATGGTTAGCTATTCGAGGTGGGTAACAATTAACGATAAATTTTGATTTTGACATTAATTTTTGATTTTGATAAAATTATCAAAATTAATTAATTAATTAATTGAAATTATTGACAATATAATTGTAACAGTGAAAAACAACAATAAACAATACTAATAAACAAATGAGTAAGCTTAGATCAGCAAAGAAGAAAGACAAGAAGAAGTAATCGCCCTAACGTCAACACAGACCTCCTCAATCTCTAAAACCTTTAAGAGTAATTTGCGCAATTTTTGCTCTTACAGAAAAAGATAATGTTGTCAGCTTCGAACTGTTATTCTCTGCTTCCCAGATCGTTTCAGGTTTTTTTTTAATTTATAGGAGCGATATTAGAAAAAAAGCTAACACAATTTTTTCTTCGGGAATCTTCAGCTAAACTTTTTCGTCACAGAAAAGTTCAGGTAGGAAAATCCTTACTCGCTGAAATTTCGAGGAGCTGTTGGGATCACGAAAGCCTTCCCCGTCCTGATTGCGGAGGATAAACTAGGAATTTGTATCTCTTGGTATTAATGAACGAATAGCCTATCGAAAGGCACAGTTTTAAAAGTCGGTCCATTCAGTTCACACTGTCACTAGTGAATGGGGACTGGGAATTTTCCGTAAAGATCTTCAGCTAGATCCCTGATTACTTTGATAGAAAAACTGTATACTCAGAGTACCATCACAGCTGGAATCCCTGGATCGTTTTTGCATATCCCACCAACTTCAAAAATTAGCTAGTGACTACCTTGGGCCTCGAGTGAGCCTGTTGCTTTCCAGACGCGGTCTGCGATTGGATAATGAGACAACAGATGATACCCCTAGCCGTGATAACAAAGAAGCTACATAACTAAGTGCAGCACGATCGTCAGGGTGAGTGTAGTCCTAGAAGGCCTGTTTGTGGTGACATTGACTGACGTTTCGACAACCTGAGCGGAAGTCATCATCAGAGTCAAGTGATTTGTGTAACGTCAGTGGATGGAATAAGTACTCTAGTAGTTGATCGGATTGGTCAACGAAGACGTGATGTTATTGGCCGTCTGTCAGTTAAGCCGTGAATTTATTGGCTGTGAAGACTGTAAACCATGGTTGGTGCGTTTCGATCCGTCTTTTGTTGGTCAAATGTCCGTAGGTGTATTGTTAGTCAAATTAATTCAGTTTGTCTATTGTTTGTCTGCTGTTGATATCCTCGATAAGTCGTTTGTAAAGTGCGGGAAGTAGTTGGCAACGGTTCAGTGGTGTCCGTTCTAAGTTAGTAAATTAACTTTCCAGTGCGATCCTTTGATGGTAGTTAGTACAGTAGGTGATGCATTTAGCAGAGTCCCATGCAGTCGATTGTGTGGTTTGTCAGTAAATGGTGCTCAGCAATGTTATCATAGGGGCCAATGGAAATATAGGGCTGGAAGAGGTACAGAATTACTCCTGGGCCAGCAAGGATGGCTCATCAAGCTCAAAAATTGAAACCAAATTTTTTAAAAAATTCCACCTTGTACTATAGTGCACTGAGGTAACGAGTTATTGTCCTTATTTTTAGATAAAGACAAGAACAGTTTCCCGTTCAATTAAGATCTTCGTGGTGGGATCTCTTCTCTTTCTCCTCGTCGTTCCGATCACTTTACACGCCACACAAATGATGATACCAGATTTCCTGTCAGTGCCAAGCTACAGAGATGGAACGATTAAAGTGGCGAATAACGACACCTTCCCTGCCGCACAAGTGATTCTAGATGTCGCGTTTTACACCATAAGTCGCATATTGTCTCTGCCCATTTTCTATGTCATTCTCTATATGTTGGTGTTCCTGTGCAGCGAGGTGGAAAAGTTCAAAGAAGAGCTGGAACGCCGTGATTATCGAAGAGAGGATGAAGCCCGATACAGAGCAAAACAGCTGAAAAAGCTGATAAAGGCCACGGAGAACGCGTTCCAAGTTTTTCTGACCCTCTATATAGCCATGTTGCTACTTGCTTCAGCACTGGAAATTTTCTCCATTGTTGAGAAAGCTGAAATGGTGATTTCAAGCAACCACACCCTGTACTACGTGCCAGCCACCACCACTCCATACAGCATTCAAACTATGGGTATTGGATCAAACATCATGGCTGTCCCACACAGGTAAAGCGAATGATACACGGTTCAACATTTGTTGAGCAACAAATGTTGAACATTGTTGCGCCAACTTGAACGGAATAGAGCCAAGCTCTATTTTCGTTCAACAACTTTCAACATGTTGAACGGCATATTTCAACGTTCAACATCACATGATACACTGTTCAACATTTGTTGAAAAGCAGCTGCAACATTTGTTAAACAACAAATGTTGAACCGTGTATCATTCGCTTAAGGTTTTAAAATTCTTGGTTTGCCTAAATATCATAAAATTAGTTTTAATTTATGCATGAACTAAAGTTAAACAGAAACAACCCAGGGCCCAGTTGCTCAAAGCATGGTTAGCGCTGGTTAAATACCATGAAAACCTGTTGGTTTTATTTATTTTTTTAATTGCAACCACGAAATAAACAATACGCTGGTTACAATATTTACACTTATAATATTTACAATACAGTTCCACTTTAACTACATTACTTACATTGATTTTCTATAATATGAAGCAGTACACTTCTTATAATATTACAATTAAATCAAAGCAAACAAAACAACCAAACATAGAAGGACAACACACCAAGAGGTTTGTTGATAGCATATATCAAAAGTCGTTATTAAATTATTTACAAATTGAGAGCAGTTAGGATGTATCTCATTAACTTTACAGCTATATACATACTTTTTAATATGCAAGATAAGTAAATCTAGTCAGCGTCGGAGGTTATTGTTTATAGATGGTGGAGGATAATTTTGAAATAGCATTTGCTCAGTTGAGAAGTTTATATAAGTTCCACTGGATACAAAGATATAGGTTTTAATACATCTTAACCACTGGTTAGCGCTAACCATGCTTTGAGCAACTCAGCCCCTAAATGATTGCTGGCTCTATAGCACTTTCCAGAACAAGCAACTAAGCATAATAATACGAAAATTTGGTTTATTCAACGGAGTTGATAATGTAAATTGGCCACCGTACAGGGATTCGATTAGCTGACGTTTCGAGCGTTAGCCCTTCTCGGAGCGAATCGATTCGCTCCGACGAAGGGCTAACGCTCGAAACGTCAGCTAATCGAATCCCTGTACGGTGGCCAATTTACATTATCAACTCCGTTGATAAACCAAATTTTCATGTTTCACTTTCCCACCGACGCAGCACCACAGTTTCTTTAGAAACTAATCCCCTTTAAGCATAATAATAATTATGCTTAGTCTCTATGTTTCTGTTGTATGTTGTTTTGCTTTGCTTTGCTTTGTTTTGTCTTGTCATTTTGTTGTTTTTGCTGTCTGCCTCTGGGACTCATCCATTGCTAAGAGTGGAAAAGCAACCAATTGGGGCAAACGTGCTGCCACAGCAATTGTTACTGACAAGTACCTACATGTAGCACGAAAACCTTTCCGACGGATTGCTATAAACATCCTCCAATAACCCCACGAACACTGGATATAAGTTATCCCCCAGGATTCTCATGGATAGGTTCATTGACCATCCCCCTGTGAAAACATTAATCCAGAAGAATGGGAACTGGTAATCTCACAAGAAATATTAATGAGTGTATATAACCTTTGAATCCTAAATTTCAGGATCACTGGAAAACGCTCAATACCATACATGCTTATGGTAGTCCCCCCTACGAATCACACCTCAGTTGGAATGGGAGCTGACACAGGGATACCAAGGATTGTTGTTGACCAGTACAAGATAAAGACCGTGGAGATTGTGGTTACAGCAGTATTGGACATCACACAGAACGTGGTACTCTACGCCTTCCCACTGTACCAGATGTCTAAGTTCAAGAGTTACCTGGACAGTGTGGTGGAAATGGTAAGAGATAGCGATGCTGGTGACCAAGACTCCAACTTGAAGATCTTTGATCTCGAGAAAGACAAGAAACGTTTCACAAAGTACTTCAAGGAGGAGTGTACCTCGGGCATTAGAGTGCTTGGCAAGGAAGTAAGCTTCCTCTGGACTTTGGTACTGACTTGTTTTGGACCTTTCATTGTAGTTGTGGTGAATTTAATGTTTAAGCACATTCATGTTGAATCGCCCTGGCATTAAATCATCACCATCTTAAGAGTCACACCTGTTACAATGAAGTTTCGAACTTTTGAGTAGTTGATGAAATGAATTCTCCCCCCCCCCCCCCCCGAGGGGTAGGGGGGTACTCCTGTATATGGGCTATATAGGTATGTGCGGCCCCAAAGGGTATGGTTTTTTAGCCGTTTTGGTCTGAAATAGGGTATCAATTTTGACCATTTTGGTCTGAAATAGGGTATGGTTTGTGTACTCTAGTCTTGAATTAGGTATGTTTTTTATAAGCTACTTATTCATCATTAGGCTATAAGACCATCAACAAAAGCCCTTCTTTTGTTTTTAATTATGTTTATTCAACTCATTAATAATTCATAAAGGAAAAACAAAAGAAATGTTTTATTAATCAATGGTTGTATATCTGATACAACATCCTCCTGATTTACATAAACTTTTCGTTCGGTTTTCTGCATTTATATACTACAAAAATAATCGATAGATATGAACACAAAATGCCAACGTTGAATAAGTAGTTTACGCGTCAGTGTTGTATCACATCTACAAACTCTCAGCTTTGCCTCAAGTTTGTAAATAGTGATACAACACTGCTGCTCATATTGTAAACATTACTTACGCCATCCGTAAACATAAAATAGGTCTGAAATAGGTTATCAAATTTTTGGTCAGGTCTGAAATAGGGTAGGGAAAACTGCAGATTTTGGTCTGAAATAGGGTAAGGGTTTCAGGAAGTGGGCCACTCACCTCCACCCAATTTTTCTGGGAGTACCCACCCAGGGAATTCTCCCAACTTTTTTGGCCAAATTTTCTAAAATGTATCAATGTGCAAAAACCTTTAAGTTTGTAACACAAGAATTACTTCTAGATCAACCATGATATGAAATCAAGGGAGGTTTTAAAGAATGAATGTGTCACACAATAAGTGGTCAACAGGTTTTATCTAAGACACAAAGGAAGAACTTGAAAACAACAGTCCAACCTTTTCAAGTTGTCCCTTCAATTCTTATAATTAAGCTAAGAGTGTTTTGCTAAGTTCACAGATGGTGAAATAATTAGTAAACTAATGTAGATAGGTATTTTAATGTATGATATTTGAACCATATACAATTAATGTCTTCTTTAGTAGAACATTTTGTTTTATAATAAGTGTTGTGTTGGATACTGCATGACTATGTATGTTAGTTAAAAATGTAAAATTATTGAGAGCTGCAATAAATAAAGTCAACTGGTCTTCAATTAGAAATCCAACAAAACATTTTGGAGACAATTATGGCATACTTCACTCTATGTTGTCATTGGATCAATTAGATATTTTGCACAATGCTGTACAAAGACAGTCAAGGCATCAAATGCATATCAATATTCTGTTGCTTAAACAACCATGAATCAGAAGTGGGGAAAATATTGCCTTGCAGTGAAACATCATGGTAGGACTGGAGAACATTTAGGAGTACTAGACTTGTATTGTTGTGAATGGTGATTTGAGGTATGGTTTTCATGTTGTTCCCACAGCCAGGAAATTTTACTCCAAATTGCCCCTTTCTAACCAGCAAAAAAATGAGTACCAGTGGTAAACTGCTTGGGAGAGAGGAGTAACACTGATATTTCACTCTAACGAAGGGCTTGTGCTCATAACGTCAGCTTTTGAATCTCTTTACAGTTGATAAAAGCAAACTTTTGTGTAGCACTATACTGCCATACAGCAGGGATTATGAAAACTCACAGTTGACTAGCATCCCATTCTGGGAGGGGGAGATAGGAATACTCCAGGTCACTTCATGCTGGGTATCCTGTGATTGACTAGCATCCCATCCAGGAGGGGGGAATAGGATTACTCCAGGTCACTTCATGCTGGGTATCCTGTGATGGACTAGTGCCCCATCTGCCTGCAATGGCACTAGTAAAACCCCCATCACTTCACACTGAGTATCCTGTGTCCAGACTAGCATGATCCTAACCAGAAGGGGACTGCTAAGATTAGCATATTCCAATTTTTCTACCTTTTCATCAGAATATTAGTTTTTCATGAATGCAAAATATAACAATATAACTGTAAATTTATAATGTATCCCACCAACCTGTGACAATTAGGAAAGGTCCCTCGGCAACCCGCCTGGCAGGACCCAAATTGATAGGGCCTCTCAACAACTCAGACTCAAATACTGCATCTTGACAGGGCTCCCATTTCAAACTATTGGTCTTGCACAAGGAAATAGTGCAGTCTTCCTTATCTGGATGGTGCAAAAATTGAGAAGAATGCTTAAAAGTTTAATGTCAAATACTATACACAGTTCATCATCAACATTAAGAAGCTAAATCTAAAATTACGCTATAATTCTTGTTAAAGTGCCTATGAAGCGAAATTTGTTTCTCGCTAATTTTAAAGTTTAATCCATAAAACTCAACATTCCAAAATTTGAGGTGTTCTTGATTAAAATCGGCAATTATACAAGCGTTTGAAATTGGGCTATTTTGCCCTCAAAAATAGCATTTGAATTGCGCCGCCAAAAAGACATGTGACAATAGCTGTGACGTAATTTTGACGTAATTTTGGGGACAAGTATTCCAACTATTTCACTATAATTCATAAACGCAAACACATTTTTGCACCCAAAATGACGTCACATCATAGAATTTCACAAATAAACACGACCCAGACCCCTGACCATTTTTAAAGGCAAAATAGCCCAACTTCAAACGCTCGTAATTTGCATTTTTAGGGGTAAACTTTAACATTAGCAAGAAACAAATTACGCTTCATAGGCACTTTAAGAGAGAACAAGAAGATGATTCCTAGAAAATTAGAAATAGACCCTAAGAAACACCAAATCACCAAACCAAGTTTGCCAGCATGGGGTTGGGAAGCAGGGATGGCATAGTGGTGAGAGCACTCGCCTTCCACCAATGTGGCCCGGGTTTGATTCCCAGACTTGGCATCATATATGGGTTGAGTTTGTTGTTCGTTCTCTACTCTGCTCTGAGAGGTTTTTCTCCAGGTACTCCAGTTTTCCCCTCTCCTCAAAAGCCAACATTTCCAAATTCCAATTCAATCCGGGATTTCAAAGGCCACAAGTTTGTCAGTCATACACTGTTAAGTGTCACCCTTGTTAAACAAAAAGTTGATTTTTATTTTTTATTTATGGCTTGTATTTATTTTCAGTACCCTTTCTGACATGCACCATTTCTTCCTGTTGTTATCATGATTTTGGATGTTTGGCTTACTACCTTGAGCAAAGGTATTAGCATAACTCTATAGGTAATCATAACGTAACCCTAAAAAGTACATCCTAGTTAGGAGAGAATTAGACAAGGTTGATTACTGGAAAGTTTTGGAAGTTAACTCTTGGAGGCATCAGAATCTTGTTTGCTCTGTATGGCTGACCTCTAACTTTGAATATGTGAATGACTAAAACAGTTACTGGTATGAACACTACTTAAGCAGAAGCAAAAATAAAAACTTATGACCTCTGCAATACTGTACGGGAGTCGAACTTATGACCTCTGCGATACTGGTCCAGTGCAGAGGTTGTGGGTTTGACTCCCATACAAGGCTGAATTTTTTTCAGGCCTTATTTTCACTACTGCTTAAGAAGTGTTCATAACTGCGATTTCCATTCACATATTTATTTTTTAATCTGCAGATCAAATATATGATTTTCATATATTCAGTCTCTAACCTTCTGACTCCATTGTTTTGGCCAAAAACGTACTGGAATAACACTAAGGACTGTCATGTTTAGTCTCCTTACAGCCAAATTCGTTGTATTGCGCTGCATGTTTTTGAACAAAAATTTGGGTTTTTTGTTCCGCCTATCACCTGAGTGGAGGTGGGGATATGCAAATCGCAACACAATGCATTCTGATTGGGCTATTTGCATACCCTGCCCCCACTCAGATGATTGGCAGAACAGAAAAAGCCAACATCCTTTTGAAGTTTGCAAAACACACAGCAAGATAGTACACTCTGCAATAATGGCTGCGTTTAAATTATTCTTTTGTTCATATTCAAAATAGCCTCGCTAACCTTGTTTTTGAGATCAAAATTCTAAAGAATTTCTTATCCGGAACGAGGTTAGTGAGGCTATTTTGAGTATGATCAAAAGAATAATTTAAAACACAGCCATTTTTGCATTGGGTCAATTGATACAACAAATTTGACAGTAAAGGGTTACATAGTGTGAATTGTGTTTTCCTGTCATGATTTGCCTGATACTTTTATATGGGAGTGTTACACCCCCTTTGGGGGAAAAGGTGGTTCTAAATTGTGCACCTATGTGATTCTTGTGGTAAGTTTTGTCAGATTGTAGACTGAAGAAATTGAGTCCAACATTTTGACTAACATTTTGTTTCATCCAAATAAAAAGTTTGATTAAGATTATCTGAAGTTTTCATTTTGCTGCTTCATACAACTCACCATGATTTGAAGCCACAGTGACTATAGTGCCATCCACTTGAACTGTTCGTTGATGCCACATAACAGGGGAAACAGCCGGCTCTTTGAGGCATAGCCTTGCCACATTTGCTGTTGTCATGGCAACCATATTTACACTAAAATGGATATCGACTGAACTTTGGTGGAAGGGAACCACCTGTTGCATAATACGCACACCTCTTACACCTGAGAGAAGAAACAAATGAAGGGCATTCTGCAAAAGGGGCATACATTGCTTTTTGGCCTTAAAATCCAAATCTCTCTAAATTTGCTCTACTTTGGCATACAGACTAGTTATGGTGTCAGAAATGAAGTTCTGCACTTATTTTGTGATTTTAAGTGCCTATGAAGTAAAAATTGTCTTTCGAATTTTTGAAGTTCTTGTGTCTTGATTACGAAATGACAAAAGAAATATGACAACACCAACTAAAGCCGAATTTTTTCTCTCTCCAAAGAACCTCAAAATTTACTAAATCGTGTCCCTTAGACTGGGAATGATGCTTTGCTCAGAACAATGCTGATGATGTAGGAAATGCCATGACACTCATGTCTTCTGAAGCATTTCCTACGTCATACCTTTGTAATACGATCTTTTGGCTGCGCGCAAGATGGAGACACTTTTTGGCGCCAAATTTAAAACTTTCTGTTAGATTTATTCCGCGTTGTGAATGTTTTAATGCCTAAAACCTAAACATTAAGAATCACAAAGTGATAAACTATTATATTAGAACAAGAAATTTTTTACTTCATAGGCACTTTAGGCCTGGATTCAGCAAATTAGCATACTGTATGACTTTTGCCTACAACTGGACAAACTCAAACCAAAGAAATTAACCATGCATCAGATTCTTGTTTCAGTTTCTTGATACACAACAATATTACCAGAAACACAACAAAGTTTCGTGATATAAAACAATATTTCCTGAAACACAGCAAAGATTCGCGTACACAACAATTTTTCCTGAAACCCAACGAAGATTCATGATACAAAACAAAATTTCGTGATACAAATTTTCTTCCTGAAACACAACACAGTTTCGCGATGCAAATCAAAATTTCGTGATACAAAACAAAATTTCGGGAGACTGGTAACAAGCTCAGGCAACTTCAGATCTTAACCGCGGTCAAACGTAAAAAAGTAAGAAAAGTCCTTTAAAGATAAGGTTTTTACGTTGAGAGCTCAAAGCTGATAAATTTTCCTTTATTATGTGAGTTAACTAAATCATTTCATGGCTTACTAAAAAAGTTTCAAGTCTTTTTAAAGCGAAGAATGTGGAGACTGGTCGGCGCTCTGTGTTTTTGTTTTCTGTTTCAATGCGTGACTTCTGGATATTTTACCTAAAACTTTTTTTAGTAATCCATAAAATGATTGGGTAAACTCACCGACTGACGAAAAACTTATCAGGTTTGAGCTCTCAATGTAAAAACCTTATCTTTAAAGAACTTTTCTTACTTTTTTACGTTTGACCGCGGTTAACTTCAGATCACATGATTGAGTTGACCTCACGATCTCGTGCTTTCGCCGCCATGTTCTGTCAGAACTGTGGCGCTTGGATGCGGAAGGATTATAAATATTGTCCTGGTACAGAAAGAAGCATGAAGGTTCAAGGTGTACGTCAGCAAGTTTACTGGACACTTTTATGAAGTTAAAGCAAAGAAGCATTAAGTCTTCTTGTACTTCTCCAAAGTAAATGGCTCATTAGGGCCTGACAGATTTTTAGTCCTTTATAACTTCACTCCCATCTGGATAGCGCAGTTTGTAAGTTAGATCACTCCTAAAAGACCTATCGTAAGCCACTCTTTTCTTTATGCACATGTTTTACATGTGTTCGGCTTCCCGTGGGGTTGAACCCCAGGCCAACCAGGGAGACGTGGGGGAATACAAAGAGATGGATGGGAGCCTTTGCCCGAGTGTAGGAAAAATCTCGACGTTGTTTTATGATCAAAGATTATGGGGTGGGGAAATTCACAAATTTGTAAAGAATGTCGGGGGGAGTTTCTGCTGAGAGACACCTCACTCAGGGACTTTGTCTTGCAAGATTCCCTGACCCCCCAGGGAAATTCCTCAAGTTTGCCTGAATTATTAAATTAGTATTTAGTAACTAATTTTTTTATGATTTAGTATTTTTATGAATTAGTAATTAGTCTGATAGTCTCATTAGTCTCTATTAGTCTCACAGTCTCTCTATTAGTCTCTCTAATAGTCTCGCCGACTATTATTATTGTTATAATAATTATTTTAATCCGTATCATTATCATTCTAGTATCTCTGGTGATCTGCTTCAATATGGGGTTCCGAATCTTTTGCATTTCATCCCTTGGTTTTTCTTTTGTATGCCACAAATTGAAGGGCTTGGTGGAAAACTATGCTAAGTGGATTTTTGGGAGTTTTTTTTTTCTTTTTGCTCCACAATTGCTGTTTTTTTGCATACAGGCTTGTTTTTATGTGGTTAACATTGCCCTGTATTTTGTTTCGCTGCTTTGCGCTTAGTCTTCGAGAAAACACGGGCCAAAAAACGCATTCACCTAAAAATCCACTCAGCATAGTTTTCCACCAAGCCCTTCAATTGTAATAAATCGTTAGCCCGGGGGTCGTCCCCATGGGGAAACCAATGACATGTGCATTAAGGCCTGTTCACGTACAGTTTCTGCAGACGCAGACTTGCTGATCTTGAGAGGTACAGACTTTCCTCCAACATGTTTCAGAATGCCTTTCGTGAAAGCAAGTGTGATAAATGACAGTGTTAACCTCTGTCATCTTTCTCTTCTTGTTCTTCTTACTAACGAATAATAATAAAATTATAAAGTAACGAATAACAATTTTAACAAATATTTACAAAAATTTTATCAAATATTTACAAAACAATAAATAATTGCAATTATTAATTTATTATTAAATAATAATAATAATAGTCTTAATTCAAGCTTTTAAACAGACTTACAATGTAATAGTAAAAATCATAGTAAAAAACAGCCTTAAAAATACTAATTACAATCTATTTTGATCAGAGACACCTATTTACAAAACATTTCTTGAACCTCTCAGTACTAACACATGGGACCTGGTAAGTACGCCACCTACCGCGTAGAGCCCTGCTCCTAATTGGGGGGGGGGGGGGGGGGGTGGGGGAGAAGGTCCTGCAGGGGATGCGAAGGAGTATCAACAATTCTATTCCACAGCCTTAAATTTCTTTCTTTAACAATAATAATAATAATAATAATAATAATAATAATAATAATAATAATACTTAAAAGCTTATATAGCGCATGCTTCATGACAGAATGATCGCATGCGCTTTACATGAATTAAAAATACTTATAAAATTATCAGTTCCTATGAGCTAAAAATATATTAATTAAATAGGTTGTAAGTTAACTTAAATTTAAAAATACATGAATTCAAAGTACCAATAAAATTGTCGATTCCTATGAACTAAAAATATGTTAATTTAAAATATTAGGTTTTAAGTAAACTTTTAAAATTATTAACTGTGGTGGCTTTCCTAATGAAAGAGGGAAGTGAGTTCCAAACATGAGGAGCAGCCATGCTAAAAGAACGATCGCCAAGCGTAGAGTAAGACTTATGAAAAGGAAAATTTAAAGTAATTTATTGCCAGATCGTAAAGAATAATTTGCACCAGTCTTAATGGAAATAAGATCAGTAATGTAGGACGGAGCCAAGCCACTTATGGCATTGTACGTTAAAAGTGCCACTTTGAACCTGATCCTATAGGTAATGGGAAGCCAATTAAGTTTCATCAATAGTGGGGTGATGTGACAATTTACTTTCCCTATAAACTAATCTAGCAACGGAGTTTTGAACCCTTTGAAGCTTAGCTAACTGATAATCGGGTAGACCATACAATAAGCTATTGCAGTAATCTATTCTGCATGTGACAAGAGAGTGCACTAATGTCGCGGCCGTTTCCTGCGTTGAATACTTTCTTATGCGTCTTATATTGTGTAACTGAAAAAATGATGCACTGCAGATATTGGTTACGTGCTGGGACATGTCACCAAGTACCCAGATTTCTAACAGATCTGGACTTGGTTATCAAATGATTTCCCACTCGTATGCTAGATACATTAACTTTAGCTAATTGCTGACGGGTTCCGATCAAGATAAATTCAGTTTTATCGTCATTCAACATAAGACTATTCTGTTGAGTCCATTTCTTGATGTCGGCAATGCAGGCCTCCATGGCACTCACAGCAGCATCTTGACACAGAGTTGCCAGGGCTGAATGAAAGGTATAACTGAGAATCGTCAGCATAGGAATGAACTTCAGGTAGGTGAACCTCAACGATTTCAATTAAACTGCTACAATAGATGTTGAATAACAGCGGACCATGACAGGACCCTTGCGGAACACCACAGTCAAGATGGAATGACTTAGATAGCTTACGATCAACAGCTATCCGCTGCGACCGGACAGATAAATAGGAGCGAAACCATGATAGAACTGTACCTCCAATTCCGAGCTTAGACGTCCTGCTCTCAAGTAGAATTTCATGATTAACAGTATCAAACGCAGCGCTAAGGTCTAACAGCACCAGGAGAGTAACGTGTTGTTTATTCATGTTAAGAAGGATGTTATTGCAGACCTTTAGTAAGGCTGTCTCAGAACTGTGATGGCGTCTATATGCAGATTGGAGAACTGGGTACAAGCCATGGCAAGACATGTGAGACTGCAGTTGGTCCGCAACGGCAGTCTCGGTCAGCTTGGATATAAAGGCCAAATTGCTGACAGGGCGGAGATTCTTAAACAAAAGTTCGGTCCCGGTTTTTTTAAGTAGGGGGGTGACTATTGCTTCCTTCCATTTGTCCGCAAAGTGACCGCTCTTCAAAGACATATTGATAATAGCCGTAATAACAGGCAGCAGCTCATCTAAGCACTGCACAACCAATGAGGTTGTCATGGGGTCCAAGCGGGAGGACTTCTTAGCAGAGCGGGATATTAATTTCCTGACTTCATCCACAGAGAGAGTATTAAACTCCGTTAATGAAACGTCAGCACTACGTGAAATAGTAGAGTCGGCAGTGGAAAACGATGGAGAACTGGTGTCAAGCTTCGAGTGGATGTCTTTAACCTTCTGAACGAAGAACTCTCCAATATCATTAGCAAGTGCCAAAATGTCAGTCCCCTCCGGTAAAGATAGAGTCTTAGGCTCAGATAGTAAGGACTTCGCTGCTCTAAATAATTTCCGTTGGTCAGTGCTATTGCCGCGAATAAAATTGCTATAATACGTAGAACGCGCACTATTCATAAGTTTAGTGACGTAATTGACCTGTTGAACCGATGTTACTTGCTGAATATACCCGAATCTAAATGCCATTTTCTGTAGTCTATCAATTTGGCTCAAGTATTTAATGTAAGGAGCAACACCTCAAACATGAATGCAGTAAGTAAAGAGTGACATAACCATTTGTTTGTTGTCCTTTTCACATGCGATAGTGCCTTACAGACAGATATTTCATGGACCACAGGAACTTTATGATGACTATAATGCTCCATGTATAATCTGCCGGGAAGGTTTGACATAAGCTTAATTTAGGTCCCCTTTCGGTGGACTTTCTTTCGCTTAAAACTAATTAAAAGTATCCAGTTAACTCGCTGACGCACGCTGAGCCTGTAGATGAAAGATTTAAGCGACGTCTTTCTGCATCTAGGACAAAACTCAATCAAGTGATCTGAAGTTGCCCGAGCTTGTTACTAGTCTCCCGAAATTTTGTTTTGTATCACGAAATTTTGTTTTGCATCGCGAAACTGTGTTGTGTTTCAGGAAGAAAATTTGTATCACGAAATTTTGTTTTGTATCACGAATCTTCGTTGTGTTTCAGGAAAAATTGTTGTGTACGCGAATCTTTGTTGTGTTTCAGGAAATATTGTTTTACATCACGAAACTTTGTTGTGTTTCAGGTAATATTGTTGTGTATCGCGAATCTTTGTTGTGTTTTAGGAAATATTGTTGTGTATCGCGAAACTTTGTTGTGTTTCAGGAAATATTGTTTTGCACCACGAAATTTTGTTGTGTTTTTAACCAAATATTGAGTTGTGTTTTGCCCCTGTGGGCCACCGTATTACGTGTAGATGAAAGATTTAAGCGACGTCTTTCTGCATCCAGGACAATATTTTTAATCCGTCGGTGTTTAAACATCATTACTTTCTCTTTTGCGCGACCTGAGTTTGTCGATTGCCTGGTACAGAAACTGTCTTGTTCGTGTGCCGGTTTTAAGAACGCCGTGGATTTATATATCATTACTTTCTCTTTTGCGCGACCTGACTTGTCGATCGGTTGGTACATCTTGTTCGTGTGCCGGTTTTAAGAACGATGTGGGTTTATATATCTTAATTACTTTTTCCTTTCCCGCGACCTGACTTGTCGATCGTTTGGTACAGAAACTGTCTGTTCGTGTGCCGGCTTTAAGAACGAGGTGGGTTTATATATTATTACTTTCTCTTTTGTGCGACCTGGCTTGTCGAGGATCGACGTTTATTACTTTCTCTTTTGCGCGACCTGACTTCCGGTGACGGGCTGAGTCGAATCGACTCGGATCGACTCGAGTCGATCGGATGGAGTCGATCTGTCGAGATTTTCTGCCCTCCCTATGCGTGTGTTATCTTTGTCACTTTTGCGACCTGACTTCCAGTGAGACGGATCGACGTTCGCAAAGACGGGTCGCGTCGACCCGACTCGGATATTAGGGAGTTTAAGCAAAGCCGTTTTTGAGTGACGTACGTCAACCGGAAGTGGGCATATCTCATATTTGAGCAGTAGTTGTGCACATATTTTCAATAAATTGTCCCTATAAGAGTAGACACATAGTAATACAAATCTGGTAGCGCCAAGAGGAGTAAGAAGAGAAAACGCCTCACTTCCGGTTGACGTACGTCGCTCAAAAACGGCTTTGCTTAAACTCCCTATTATTTTGTAGGTCGCGCGTTAAGAACGAGGAAGGAGGTCGCGCGTGCGTGCAATAAGAACGAGGAAGGTTGTCTTTGGTGCGACCTGAATTCCGGTGAGTCCGATCGGACACGATCCGCCTCGGATTGGGTATATTGGACATGCATGGGCTGCCCGTGGAACGCCCGACTCTAAAGGTGTCTTTCGTTTTTCGTCGTTCGTGTTTTATCCGCAAAGCTCACTTCAAAAAAAAAAAAAATAACAGAACAACTCACAACAAGAGTGCCCCTGTTGGATCATATCACGTACACGAAAACGTCGATTCACCTTGTGTTTTTGAGGTCTGAAGAACTAATATGTTAAGAGAAGTGTCTATACGAATGTTTGCAAGTCCAACAGTGAAACGAAAGGTTTTAAAATGGCCAAACTAAACTCCAGATGTTTCCAATCTGGCTGCCGTGTTTGTGCCCCTGGCAGCTCCATACTAAACTCTGTAATTTTGACCGCAGCTGTTAAAACAGTTTCACTCTGCTGAATATTTTTTCTCCTCACATTCCATCGAGATTCCAGTTACGTTTATGCAAAACAAATAATCCTCCGTTATTTAATGCAAGCTAGTAGACCTATGAGGATACACAAACTCCTAGGATCATTTTCTAGGTAGTCGGTTTTCTATGCCGTCGTTTCTTGGGTCGTCGATTACTAGACATCCATAACACAAGCAATGTTGAATGTACTTGAAAAATGCGATGCATTAGAGAAGGCAGTACAACTATCTGTAAATGATGAACATGACGCCATAGTGAAAATAAAATATCGAAAGGAATTTAGATCTCGTTATGCTAATTTTGTCATAACATTACAACCGTGTAGGCAAATCAGTGAACTGGCCGAGTGAAGGCCAATATGGCCTATAGTTTTGTTTTGTGGTACTGACTGTGGATGCGCCGCTGCTTACAGATATCTGTGATTTTATCACCGATATTTGGACTACTGAACAATCTGTGCTGCCTGCCTGTTAATCCTCTTGTTTCATTTATAACCTTGGTAGCTCACTGTGTTGTGGCTTCAACTCAACACATGGCTTTTGCAATTCTCTTCTTCGACTTCCCCATACACACTGCAACTTCCACTCAACAAACGCAAGACGAAATCTCTCGCCCATACCCCCAGCCGTTATCCCAAAACCCAGCACAAAGATAGCCTCCAGGCCCTCGCGCACGGAATAACGGCCCAGTGATGACGTAATCAGGTACCATGTTTGAAAAGGGTGATCTTGTCATTGGTGGAATCGTGGGTGTTGCCAAGTGAACAGCGTCTCGTATTCCATCGATGGAATTTCCGGAAATAATTAACGCCAGTCGAGAGCCGGCGTGTGGCGCCAGGAAAACCGCGCCGGTACGGGGAGAGGAGAAAGTGCAGTGACCTAGCAAAACAAAAAATAAAAGCGATTCAATTGGCCATTTTACAGTTGCATGCTTACTGACCTGGCCTATGAGTGGAGACGAGGCTGGTGGTGACCTTGTTTTGATACAAACCTCACTGCTTTTCTCATGTAAATCAAGTTACTCTCATGCTAACTAGTTCACATTTGCATGAGAAAGACAGGGAGGCTTGATAAAAACAAGGTCACCTCCAGCCTCACTTCCACTCAAAGGCCAGGTCACTGAACACACAACTGTAAAATGGACTATTAAGATCTCTCTCCTATCAATCACCAACAGAGAGTAAAGCATCAGGGATCAAATTGAGCGAATTTGTTTTGTTGAGCGACAAACGAGGGTAATTCTTCCCACAACGATCCAAAGTTAACCGTTTAACGATCTAAACACATACCCTGCAGATCGACAGCAAGCAACCAGCCCGCTCCTTTATGTTAATTTAACTTTCCTGGTTCTTTCTTTCGAAATCATTTTAGATCTGGCTTATTTTCTTCACTTATTACGGGTAAAGCGTTATTGTCAAAAAAAAGTCGAATGTTGTAATTTCACTTGGAACTGAAAAACACTGTTAATTCGATCAAAAAAGTTTGAAAAAAAATGTGCCGGGTTATATTATGAATTTCTATCACTGTTCTTATTGGATACCCCGAATTACCACCAATTCGGAAAAAAGAAATCCCGCCGTATTTTTCACACTTTCTAGTACACCCAATCTGTTTAATTTCCTAATGTACTTCTCACCCTCCTCCGCCCCAAAATCGAAATACCAAAAAGCCTATTTTAGTATTTAACAAACTCAAGTCCAAAGACACGAAGTCGGAAACAGGTTGTTTTGTCCACAAGTCGTATCGCCTACAAGCAGACCACTCAGCCTCTGTCTGACACTGAATCCATGATGTAATTTCACAGGGTTTTCTGTGTGGGCGAATCGACTTAATTGTCCCCAAGTGAAGGTTCGACTGTTGGAATGTAGGCGAAACAACCTACGGTCATACAGTCGCACCTCCACTTGCGGACACCTCTCATCAGCGGAAACCTCCCATAAGCGGTAGTCCCGGCGATTTCTCCATTCAAACTCTTCAGTTATAACCTCTTATAAGCGACCACCTCTCGTAAGCGGAGACCGTCTCTTCTTTGAAGCCCCATGGGTTAAAATAACCTCCTTTAAACAGACATCTCTTAAAGGCGAAGGGCAAACGACATTTGCACTACATTTATATTACACTTCTGTCGATTTGTTTCCCTATTTACCGACAGCGTACAGTCTCTCAAATTCCAGCATCCAGTTCATGGAACATTCACCGCTGTTTTATTCATGCAACGGAGACTTACTAATTCTAGAACAAGGCATGACTAACACCTCCCCCCTGCGGTACTGTAAGTCTTTCAACCTCCCGAAAGCGGACACCTCCCGTAAGCGTGCTCGTTCCCGAAGGTGTCCGCTGACCGGAGGTTTGCCGGTTCAGCAATGGAAACTCACCTAGTGTTAGCGATTTATCCTTATATTTCAACGGAACCTTCCCGTGATACCTTTCAACCCAAGAATTTTCCAGTGGGCTGCCCACGAGAATCAGGTTATATTGGTCAGTGGTTTTCTCGTCCAATTCCACGTCACGCACTACTGGTGCCCAAGTATCGGACGTTAAAAAGAAGAGATTGGCTATGTAAACGGAAAACTGTCTCAGGGTTTCGGTAATGTGATTCTTTTGGGATGAGGAACCTGAAAGAACGTGACAAGAACTTAGAATCCATACCGGTCTGAGGTCACGCAAAGGCATAAAGTAACCTTACAACTATACTTGACAAATTAATGTGATCAAGTAAGCTGAAGCGACTCAAAAGGAACTAAGGCCGCAAGGTAGCGGGCATTCACATTAATTTGTGAAGTATCCTTGTCACTCCAGCCACATCCCACAAGCTTTACGTTTTCATTGCTTGTTTTATTGATATGTGGGTACTTGAGCCTGAGCATTAGCTATGCCATGCTGATAAGGCCTAACAAGGCCGAAACAGCTGTCCATGGCTACTAATGCTTGGGCTCAATCTTTGCTTTGGTAGATTTAAGGAGTAATGCCCGCTACCTTGTGGCCTTCGTGCCTTTTGAGTGGCTTCAGCTTACTTCATCACATTAATTTGTGAAGTATCCTTGTCACTCCAGATACATCCCACAAGCTTTACGTTTTCATAACCTTACAACTAGCCTGCGTAGAAATAATAACTAGAAAATAGAAAGCGTTCCCGTTCGAACGAAGTTTTCCACATTCTAACCGCTCGAAAATTGGAATGCAGTAAAATGCACTGTTCGAATGGAAACGCTTGCTCAACAAGGCGTGCTTTATATAAGTCACAGGTGACTTAACAAAGCACTTTGGAAAAGACTGGGACCGAGTGCACGCGCAAGCGATTGTGGGATGAAACAATCGCATTGCCCCCAAACAATCCCACAATCCCCCACGCGGCTCTCTCGATCTGAGTCTTTTCCAAAGTGAGCTACGGGGAAACAGTTCACCAAAACGATACAATAAACCAAACACAATGGAAAAAAAAACAGACTAGCAACGGACTTGATACATGGTGTACCAGTCACAATCTCTCAGGGTACACTGCTCTTCAAAAATATCCCTGTTGTAAAATACAGTTGAATAAATGAAAACACGTTATTCGATATCCCATGAGCTTTCAGTAACTGTATCAAAATGGCTAGGTCGAAGGACGAAATCGTGGAATCGAGGCTGGAGAAATGAGAAAACAAGGTACGAAGGGAACGCTGGGAAGAGAGATATAAGCTCCACTTCCCACTGTCCCTCGCGCGCTCTTGTGCTTTTGTTTACGATTTGTTTCTCCATTTTTCTAACGGAACCTCTGCAGTGGAGGGACAGAGAGACCACTGGGTAACGCGTTTTTTATATATCACAGAAAAGAAAAATATTTGATGATTACAACCATGGTTGACCACTAAATTGTCCCCAACTATGATTGGTTTAAATAGACCACATGACGTTATTATAGACTATGAGACAATAGTGTCTGTGAGGCGGAAGCCGGTAGATGCTAACTTCCGTCGTTTTACAATTCCATTAACGATGTCATCCTGTTTATTGTGAGCAAACGACATCTAGACCGTGCTTCATAGTCTGCTTTCTCAACGGCTGTTGGAGGTAAGAAATGACAATAACAGAATGCATCTGAGTGCTTAGGCCATCGGACTGACTGTTGCCCCTACAAGTTTGGTTTTCTTTAAGTCACGATCAGTATCAGTTCAAAGAACTCCATATTTCAGGGGATAGCTACCAGCCGACACTTCTTCGACAAAGTCTCTGACCGTCTATGGTAACCCATCGATATCTGTGTTCTTTGAATCTCTCATTTTTTTCCCTTTTGCTTGTACGGATTTGTTTGCTGCTTTGCGCTATTCAACTTAAACACCGTTGTTCCAGCTACATTATTGATGAGCTATATAGTAACTCTAACTAGGGTGCGTCGCATTCACTGTTTATTATAACATAGCTGGTAAATTCGCGTAGTTAAATTCAATTGCGCAAGCGTGCTTCATGTTCCTATTGTGCACGCTGATGACGTAGCAGAGGGAATTTCTCTTTATACAATATTTAACCTACCGCGTTGAAAATGTTAAAAAACAATTGGTTTATGTGTCAGCTGTATGTGAGTTCATCGAGATATGAAGCACTTGGGCAGTTTGGAGAGCACTCAAGACTGAGCATCTTTCACATCTTTCGTGCTCTCCAAACTTCCCACGTGCCTCATATTTCGATGAACGCAGGCTGACGCATGAACCAATTGTTCACTGCACATGTCTTAGAAATCTCTACCAAAGTGTTACATTGGTAATGAACGAACCCACTTAATTATAATAAGAAAGTTGAGAACACACTCAAGTGATTCAATTTTGATTCAAAAGATCAACAACGTTATATCACAGACTGCAAAGACAAACCAACAGACTGGAAAAAGGAAGCCTCTTTCATCCTAAACTGCTTGAAGGCTACACTAGATCTGACCTTCAGTTCCTAGAACTGTGCTACTAATAAAAGTCTTTCAAACACGTCCTACTCATAGGCCGGTTTTATTCCAACGTCGAAAAGGTAATTTTGCTCCTTTACATTATCTTCTGCTCTCACAGGTTTTGTGGTTCTCGGCGAAAATAAAATCGCAAAAGCTAAATCGGGGTAAATTTTAAAAGAAAAACTCTGCTAGACAACAATGCAAACAAAGGACTTTGCTGCAGACAATCTCGTGACTATCGCATGACTTCAGATGAATATGCAACTATCTCAAATTTCACATTACAAATACTTTCGATTCTAAGAAAAATTTTGATTTGAATGTCATTCGAATGGTTCAACTTCGGGATCCTTAACATTGGAATTTCCTCGGGCATTGTGACAAAAAGCACCCCAGGAAAGTGCTAATCAGTAGCTTTTATTTGAACGGTCGCACTTTAGGATTTCATCCACAGTAAAACTTTTAAATTGAAGGCAAATACGGGGGAGAGGGGTCCGTACATAGTACTGACCCGGAAGCCACGAAGTGTAAGGCTTGAAAAGAAACTTTTTTCATATTAATGTATTCGTCTGATGCGAAAGTGCGCGACTGAATGAGCTTCGCCATGTAATGAACCCCTGGCTTTTCTTAATTAAACGGGAACCTGACAACGAAGTGTTTTGATAGAGAAATACAGAAACAACAAGTTCTTTGTTGTCGTAATTCGGCGAAAAATACTTTAAAATGGGAAATCAACCAATAAGGTCTGAGAACGCCATTTCGGGGAATACCTTTCTAGAACAACAAAACATTCGAGTAGGTTCTCGTATTTGCACAAATAAAAGTGCGGCTGATAAAGAAGTGATTTTTTCCAGAGAAATAAGCTGGAAATGGAGCAGAGTACTTCAAGCACAGAAACCGACAGGGTACCGCTTCATCCTGGATCGGTGAACGCGAGAGAAGATGACATACCAGAGATCGTAGTCGATGATATCGATAACACAGCATTGCTAAGTCCCTATGCTCGCTGGTATTTCGTTTTAGCCGGGCTGTGGTTTTCGCCTCTAGAAAAGCCCATCTTCGCAAGAAACCTCCCAAGGCGTCCCTGTCGAATTGCCTACGCCGTTTGGCAAGTGCTGGCGGTTGTCATAATGTGGTCGTTCTTCTTATACTCGATGGGGTTCTTCACTTTGCGCACTTTGCAAGAAGTCGACTGGTTGTGTCCGCTCACGGACATAAAGAACATGGTCTACGGGCTTTCTTGGATAGTAAACCAACACGCAGGGCTTGTGTTCTTCCTGTTCGGCGACCTTGAAAACCTCATGAAGCAGCTAACCATCACAATAGAAGAGGTAAGGATTCTCTAGAGGGAGGGGTCGGGAGGGGTCGGGAGGGGGGGGGGACAAAGGGGGCATGGGCGGGAATGGAGGAGTCGGGGAAAAGTTTCGTATGTTTGGTTATTCGTAACTCAAAACCTGAAACCATTTCGGACGAAAATGTTTCTTACTCCAAGATACTGAAACGCCATCTATCAAAATTTCCAACTCCATTTTAGCCCCACCTTTATGTTGAACATTGTGTAACGGACCATATATAAAGGCACCACTTAATTTGCCCATGCGGATACGTATCAAGGCTAAGTCTGAGAGTTAACTCTTAGTATAAAACACAAAATGAAGGTGCGATAAATGTACCATAGAATAAGGATACGGTTAACACGCAGTGATTGTTCCGGGAACTCAAAGAGAAACTTGACGCATAAGCTTATTAGCCTGTAGCTCAGTAATAGAGCATCGAAACTAGTGATCGGAAGATCATCAATCTCGTTCCCAGAGTCCTCAGGCTCTTTGGCCAGCGGTTAGTCGCCAGGAGAGACTCTGGGATTATGGACTGGCCATTTTCCCAGAAAATCTGGGGTAAAACAACGGAAGCTGTTACGGGCCAGCCAATCAAAAAACTTGAATTTTTTTCATTATCCCAGAGTCTCTCCAGGCGACTAACCGCTGGCCAAAGAGCCTGAGGACTCTGGGTACGAGATTGGAAGGTCATAGGTTCGATTCCTGTTGGGGAGAACTGCACATTTTGTTTCTCGCGTACGCCTGTAGGTTCGATTTCCAGCCGTTTTGGGAGTCCGGTCCAATCCTCCTGGGGCAAGGAACGCGGGCTCACAAAATGGCTGGAAATCGAGCCTAGTACGCCTGTGTTTCTTATGCACATGTCATCGGCTTCCACGGGGGGTCGACCCCGGGCTAACCAGGGGGATTGTAAAATCAGTCAAGCAAATTTGAGGAATTTCCCGGGGGGTCGGGAAATCTCTCAAGACAAAGTCCCCTGGGTGATGTGTCTCCCAGCTGAAAATCCCAGTGACATCCTGTTCAAACTTGTGAATTCCCCCACCCCCTAATCTTTCATCGTTTAACAATGTCAAGATTTTCCCCTACCCTCGGGCAAAGAATCCCATCCATCTCCTTATATTCCCCTACATATCTCCCTGGTAGGCCTGGGGTTGACCCCACGGGGAAGCCGATGACATGTGCATTACAGACAAAGATAAATGTTGTAAGCTTTGAACTGCAATTCTCTGCTTCCCAGATCGTTTCAGGTTTTTTTATTTATTTATAGGATCGATATTAGAAAAAGAGCTAACACAATTTTGTCTGCGGGAATCTTCAGCTAAACATTTCGTCACAGAAACATTTAGGGTTGGAAAATCCTTACTCGCAGAAATTTCGAGTGGCTGTTGGGGTCACGAAAGCCTTTGCCGCCCTGATTGCGGAGGCTAAACTAGGAATTTGTATCTCTTGGTTTTAATAAACGAATAGCCTATTGAAAGGAACAGTGTTAAAAGTCGGTCCGTTCAGTTCGAGCTGTCACTTGTGAATGGGGACCGGGAATTTTCCCTAAATATTTTCAGCTAGATCCCTGGTTACTTTGATAGATAAACTGCATACTGTATACTTAAATAATAATAATAATAATAATAATAATAATAATAATAATAATAATAATAATAATAATAATAATAATAATATTTATTTACATGGCGCAAATTCAATTATACAATTTTCAAATGCGCCTCACTGTGAAGACTGTAAACCGTGATTGGTGCGTTTTGATCCGTCTTTTGTTCGTAGGTGTATTGTGTTTGTCTGTTGTTGATATCGTCAATAAGTCGTTTGTAAGGTGCGGAAAGCTGTTGGCAATGGTTCAGTGGTTAGTAAATTAACTTTCCAGTGCGATCCGTTGATGGTAGTTAGTACAGTAGGTAATGCATCTAGTAGAGTCCCATGCAGTCGATTGTGTGGTTTGTCAGTAAATGGTACTCACCAATATTATCATAGCTGTCATAGGGACCAATGGAAATATAGGTCTGGAAGAGGTACAGAATTACTCCTAGGCCAGCAAGGATGGCTCAACAAACTCAAAAATTGAAACCGAATTTTAAAAAAAATTCCACCTTGCACTATAGTGCACTAAGGTAACGAGTTATTGTCCTTATTTTTAGATAAAGACAAGAGGATTTTCCCGTTCAATTAAGATCTTCGTGGTGGGATCTCTTCTCTTTCTCTTCATCGTTCCGATCGCTTTACACGCCACACAAATGATGATACCAGATTTCCTGTCAGTGCCAAGCTACAGAAATGGAACAATTAAAATGGCGAATAACGACACCTTCCCTGCCGCACAAGTGATTCTAGATGTCGCGTTTTACACCATAAGTCGCATCTTGTCTCTGCCCATTTTCTACGCCTTTCTCTATATGTTGGTGTTCCTGTGCAGCGAGGTGGAAAAGTTCAAAGAAGAGCTGGGACGCCGTGATTACCGAAGAGAAGATAAAGCCAGATACAGAGCAATTCAGCTGAAAGAGCTGATGAAGTCCACGGAGAAGGCTTTCCAAGTTTTTCTGACCCTCTATATAGCCATGTTGCTACTTGCTTCAGTACTGGAAATTTTCTCCATTGTTGAGAAAGCTGAAATGGTGATTTCAAGCAACCACACCCTGTACTACATACCAGCCACCGCCACTGCAGGCAGCGTGCAAACTATGGGTATTCGATCAAACACCATGGCTGTCCCACACAGGTAAGATTTTAAAATTCTTGGTTTGCCTAGATATCATAAAATTAGTTTTAATTTATGCATGAACAAAAGTTAAACAGAAACAACCCAGGGCCCAGTTGCTCGGAGCATGGCTAGCACTAACCCGGGTTAAATACCATGACAACCTATAGGTTTTTTTTATTAATTGCAACCATGAAATTAACAATTACCATGAAATTAACAACGCAACGACTGATAATGGCCGCCGAAGACAACCTAACGCGATTATTTGCAAATTTACAAGAAGAATGGCTCGGGACAAAGTGTTGGCTTCGAGGCGCAACACCACTCAATTAACTGCAGAGGCCCTAGGACTCCCTCCTACTGCGGAGGTTAACCGGATCATGATTTACAGTCACCTTACGCCAAGATTACAAGAGCTATTACACGCTGCGAAGG